>JANJYP010249913.1:0-18242 GCA_024605115.1 Rastrelliger brachysoma | reverse complement strand
ACACACACACACACACACACACACACACTCGCACGCACACATACACACATGCACACACACTCAGCCATGCAACAAGGCTATGTCTCTGGTGGCTGATAGATTGTAATGAATGTAACAGCAGTCAGATCCTTCAAAAGCCTCTCAAAAGCTTAAGCCCCTTTATTAAATTAAGCTAACGATGCCTTAGGCCAGGTCTGCTGCTGAGAGAGAGAGACAGAGAGAGAGAGAGAGAGAGAGAGAGAGAGAGAGAGAGAGAGAGAGAGAGAGAGAGCGCAAAGAGAAGTAAAGTCTGCAAAGATAAGGAAGAGAAGGAGGAGGAGAAAATATTAGAAGCAAGGATGTGAAATGGCAAGTCGTCAAATCAACGAGGGATGGTTGGATTGGGGGACGTTTAGTATCAAAGAAAGAAGGTGGAGGAGGTAAAGAGGAAGGGCTGGTGAAAGAGTCTGGGAGGAGGAGAAGAGGAATACCCCGCAGACTGTCATCGTTGTACAGTAGTGCACCTGCAGCTGAGAGGGCAGACAGTAATTAGGCAAAAGCTCATTGTGGGAGTGCAAATGTGAATTTTTGAATGAATTAAAACATCAATCTTTAAAAAAACAGTGTTTTTAAAATGGGTCAATATTTTAAAGCTGTTTTCAGGCACATTAAGACATGTATTAATTACATTGTTATTACAATGTACACAAATCTGGTTGTGCAGAAGAGTTCTGATATTTATTGACGAACAAAACATATTGTATATATTATTGTGATCATAGCGATGTGGTTATCATTTTCTAGTAATGACTTAATTGCAAAGACTAATCACCAAAAAATGACTAATAGCTAATTAGTGATTTAAAAAAGAAAAACCATAAAAGATGACTAATTGACTAAAAGATTCTGACTCAACAAAGATATTTTCATACTCTAATGACTGATTCTTTGACTAATTGAACAGAAGGGGGCTCCCTTAGTGTGCAGTGTGCTATCCTGGGGGTGGCATGTGTACAAACAGCAGGCAGATCAAAGACTGTGGTCTCTGTGCTGCATCGTTAGTCAGGATACCTTGTCTGCCGACTCTCTCTCACTCACTCTTTCGCAGGTCAAATAGAGGTGAGTGATACACTATCACTGGGATGAAAGACAAGACACAGGCATTACCGCACACTGTGCATTTGCACTCACATACACACATGCACTTGCTCACATACAAGAAAGCGGACCATGAAGTCTAAAAGGTAATGCTGTGTGTATTGGTGAAGTATAGTGTTTCTTTTCTCTGCTCTGCTGTGCCATGAACCTGTTAGCATGGAGGCGCGGGCTGTGGTGGGGGACCTACAGCACATAATTAGACTTGCAATTGATCCAATGCATCACAGCAATTAGCAATTTACAGCACAATCTGAAAAGGGCCACATCCCCTTTTCCTTCCCAGCTATCACCTGCTTAATCCTCATTTTCATCCATGGCTTTGGGAGGACACCCTGTCTTTACTGCTTACAAGTGTGGCTTTGATTTTACAGCCTGTGCAGTCGCTGGTATCTAATCCACAGTAAAACCATTGATAAGCCAGACAGAAGTAGAAGTTGTTAGCTCAGGCTTCAGTGTGCTTTTGGTGGGTGGCTGTCCCCTTGTGGACATTTGATGGAATTACCTTCTCTATTTTTTATTAACCCATGGTCCTACTGTTTGATCATTAATAACATTATTAAGTTGCATTACAAATTGGTAATTTTCCTAACATTTGTTGGTTGTTGAAAATGTGATTAAAATCTAGATGTAAGGTGCACTTTCAGCCTAATATGAACAGCCCATTGAATCATTTGACCATTAAGGTCTATCACATGCTTTTAGAGATAGTATCATAATTAATCCACTGAGGGAATAATGGAGGTCTTGTTTGTTCAAATATATAGAAGCAAAAATTAAATAATGCACAGAAGGGTTAGTGCAAACACCCTACTAAGGTTCCACAAGATGATGATTCTCAAGAGTAAGGAAATCTTTTTTAAACTGCTGATAAAGCTTGTTTGTAAAATGACAAATCTGTAGTAAATCAGTAGTTCATCATTTCTTTAATTAATGCTTTAATACCTGCATTGTCTAATTGGCCACATAATAATTTAATTTAGATTGTTGTAATTCTAGTAAAATAGGCTTTTGATAATTGACATTACATAACAAATAACAATAATTTAACAATTCTGTCATTAATAAGTCAAACAACTATTATCTTTTTATATTCCTATGTAAAATTGCTCTATTGTATTCTTTTATGTAATATTGAGCCTGCAGATAGAAGTTGGACCCAAATTTGCTTATGGTATTTCTCCATGAACAGGAAGTGATTCTCTCCATCCTGGTTGGGGATGGATGGGACATTCTCTAGGCTATAATTGGGGAGACAATGCGGGGTCAGCCCTGTGGACTGGAGGCGTGACGGGGGGAGCAGGTGCTTCTACCCCCGCCCCCGTCGGCTTGTCTGCCTGCCTGTCTGTCTATCTGTCCGGCCCCCGCGAGAGCGCAAGCCCCACCTACCGGCTCCCAGCAGCCGGCCGCCTTTCTCCTCCTCTCCCCGGCGCTCTGCTCTGCTCTGCTCCGTCCCTGTGGCCTCGCTAGGCGTCGGAGCTTCCTGCGTGACAACAGAAGTGCAGAGTCTCTGTTCTCGACGGAGGGATGGATCCGTGTTTTCACCGCTGACGGAGGGAGAAAATTACTCATTTGTAAACACTGGAATAGTCTATACTTGTTTGCGGTGAGTGCTAATGTGTAAATCTGTATTTATGTTTTTAAACCCGGACGTTGTTTGTGGAAACGAGCGAGCATACGGCGAAGGTTTTGTTGAGGAAGTCATTACGATATCGAGGAAACGGGTGCTAGTTTTTTTTTTCCGTAGGTTGGTGCCGAGCCCTTGTGTGTGCACGCGTGTGTTCGTGTGCACTTTTGTGTGTGTGTTTTTATTTGTGAAAGAAACGAGGGAGAAAGAGTAAGCTACGTCAGAAAGAGAGAAAGGAGGACTCCAGTACATTCAGGTGGCGATTCAAGCCATTTTTGTAATCATTCGGAGTTTGCTGTTTTGTCAAGGATTTTCACACTGTCTTGTTTTAAACTGCAAATTATAAGGATTTGCGTTCCCTAATATTGCGTAACATATAACATTGCACAGTGCGGAAGGTTTCTGGATAGGTCATTTATGCTCCGGTTGGTCATTTATGTAAATTACATTATTGGTTCTACTTGGTTAGCAGCTCAGTCTTGCTGTCTCCTTTATAATGATTGGAGAGCGTCTGGTCAGGGCTACTCCTTCAGAGCGGCAGCGCTGGTCTTTGAGAGGGACATTTTCTCAGTCCAAAGTGTGACTGAGATAGTGACACATGTTGACCATTTGGTGCCCTCGGGTGAAGGATCTGACCCTTTGTGTGTATTTGTGTGCGCGTGCGTACCCATGCACATGCGTGCGCGTGGCAGGTGGACCGTGTTGAATCACTTCCCACGCGCTCCTTCACTACTCTTGAACTGCAGGCTCGCACAACAGCTGCTTCATTAAAGAACGCACGCAAGCAAGCGCACACGCATCACTCATCACGCTCATCACACACCTCTCGGGTTTAAAATACGGTCTACAAACACGGCAGTGAAGCAACAGGCTTTACTGAACACACTGTGCTGCGGGTAGAGTTTATCTGCAGCCAGAAGCAGCCTTGTTGTGTGTTTAGCTGCTGCTGATAACGTTAGCCATAACTGCAAGAGCAGGGAATTAGAGCCTTCTGTTTTGTTTTTTCTCCTTCTTTTTATAATGATGAGTCTGTCCTTCCTGTGTCTGTAACAACCACTGATTCATTACATGGGCATCTGTGCCATGTAACATAGCCGTGTGCTGTCATTGTTTGGCATCATTGTAGTGTATAATCCATTATATTTTACTGTTACTTTATAAATTATTCTGGATCACTAAACAATTTCAGAAGAAGAGGAGTTTGGAATGATTATTTTTTTTATGTTAACGTGATGTTAATGTATTTAAATATAAATGCATTATTATTCCATATGATTTCAGCCATCATTACCCTGTGGGTTGGTTGTGGTCCCATTTTGTTTCTTTTAGGTGGCATATGATTGATCCAGAACTTGATGTGCTATAAGGACATGTGAGCTGAATGTTTCTTATTTGTGATTTATCCTCAGTTGAGGTCTAAGTGAGGCTTCACCTCTACCACTGAAGGTAGCCAATGACACCGCTACACTATTGTTACATCTTTCATACAGGAAACTCCTGCATGAACACACACACTTAACCTGTGATTTGACCCATCTTCGTGAGATAGTTTTCATTGGTTAATCTCTCATCTTGAAGCATTATGTGTTTTTAGCTAATCTTTATTCAAATACATGCCTGCTTAATCTCAGTGTTTGTAGATATTACTGATGTAAACAAACTTTGGACAAACTTTGTGTGACTAGTGAGTGTTTGTTTTTCTTTTATCACAAACATTCTCTTACTGACTAAAGAGAGTGAAACTCACTTTTAACTTTGGGTTTTAATTTTTATTTGTGGCTTTCCTCTTTTGTTCACATTGATATCACAGGTTATGTGATCACAGACCACAGAAGAAAACCCCTAATGAAGATACTATGAGTGTCACCATCTGGGGGTTTCTTTTCATATCTGGGGTATCTTACTTTGATTCTGTGCAAGATAATTGCTAGTAACTTAACAATTTAAAGTTTTTCAATAACAGGATAAGCCAAATGTGTTATTGTGACTAATGGCTAATAACATTTCACTAAGTCTGTGGGGCAGAACTGTGAGTTTGTCAGAGGGGTTGTTGCAAGGTTAGGATCAGTTTTTGCTACAGGAGAATGGTGCAACAAGTCATTTTGACTCATGGCATGGATGCTAGCTAAAACCACATAAAAGTAAAATGAAAAATACATTAAAGTGATGGAAGCTATTTTTAGGAGAACATGTGCTCAGCATGTGTAAGACTTTGTTTGTGCATTCTGTGTGTCTAAATGCAGACGCACTGTCTAGCTGCTTTAATTCAAACACATGCATTACTTTACAAACTTTATGCTTGAAAACATCAGCATGTGTTAATGCTGCTAAATAATGTACTTCTTCACAAGGCTGCTATGACTGTTTCAGGGGAAACCTATGCTTCCAGTATCTTTGATGAGCAAATTCATGATGGAGACAGTGTGATATTCATATTTAAGATAGAGCATAGTGTTGCAGCCACTTTTCCCATGAGATACCACATTAATACTACTGTTTTGCTGTGTGGTCACTTAAAATATTGTTCTGTCAAAATATTATGGTTTTTGTGAGCCATAACACAACTTCTCTATGCATTACAGTTTGGTTCCATTCACCTGCAAGTATTTCGCATGGTGTGTGTGTGTTTCACTGTAAGGGAAAAAACACTGCCTGTCTGTCAAGTTCAATGTCATTTTCCATGTTTCTAAGTTTTTGTGAGTTCTCACTTACAGGCAGACAAAATTTCAAAGGAACAAACATAACCCCACTGGCAGAAATAATGAAAACTGTGACTTAGGAACTTAAGGTGGATTTATCCTCCCTTGTCACAGACTTACATATGTCTGATCACTGAGCACATGATAAGAGTGTAAGATTACTTATGCAAATCTAGCTCCAAGGAACAGAATTTCTTGCTTGTGATGTACCACTTAAAAGTTTTCAAACTCTGATAGCGCCTGCACTAGGCTGGCACGTTTTCAGGTGTCGTTGTGCTGTTTGTCATGCTGTGGTAGCCTGCAGTGCTGTGAGTGTCTGGGGGCTAGACGGCAGCTGTGTTGAACAGAGTGTTGGTGACAGTTTGTCTGTGGCAACAGCACCTGGCTCTGTTTAGAGAGTGATTAGGAGAGTCCCAAGCAGCTCCCCACACTGTTTACACAAGGAGCCTGGAGTTAAAGGTGACCCACTTTGCATTTCCTTATCAACAGCCCACATTGATAGCTTTGAATAGCACAGACTGTAGAGAGGCCTTTGCATGGGTTTACATAGTTCCCAAATGGAGAGAATGGGATGTGTTTGACTGGGCGAGGCTTGGATTTGACTAGCATTACAACAATGTCCTGAGGTGGTATGAAAATGTGGGTGCACACACCGCTCTCTTTGTGTGTCGGAACAGGGTTGCTGTGTGGTCTGCCTCTGTGATGGTAGAGAAACCACTGTAGGATGTTTAGGAAATGAAGGTTTTCCTCGGCCAACATGTCTCTTTTTCTTTTGCCACTTCTCTCTCCCTCTTCTGTCAGCTTCTCTCTTTCCCTCCCACTTTCTTCCTTTTGGTCTCTCCTCCTCCTTTTTCCCAGCTTCACTCTAGGCATGTCTGTTAGATTTTGTGGTGTTGAGTCTCTGTTTAAGGGCTTTTCCCTTTGGGATGCAGTGAATAAGTGTAAGCGATTGTGTGTGTCCAAGCGTCCCCTGCTGGGTGTAAAAAGTGGTAGTAAAAGTAAGCTTTAAATGTGATGACCAGTGAAGGCAGCTGAACAAACAAGCCATAAAATATTTATCTGAAAGGAAGATGGACATAAGGTTGGGTGGATAACCAGGCAGAGGATTCACAGGTAGAATGGCATGGACGAAGTTGTAAAGTCAAGAAGCAGAGAGCCAATTTTTTTTTTCTAATGCTTACTCCCTTTGGCTCCATATTTCACCAGTGAAGTTTCTTAACACTGTGTGTGTATGTATGTTAAACCTCTGTGTATGTTAGCAAGCCTAACCTGCTTTGTAAGCTGGAGACATGCATATCCCGCTGTCAACTGACAAAACAATCCTTAATTTTTCCTGTGTGTGTGTGTGTGGGTGGCTGGGTGGGGGCGGGGGGTTATCATACATGCCTTTAAAGATTTTAAGGGCAGGGTACTCATTTGCTTGCCACACAGAGACTTTAAATGATAACTTGGTCCAATTTGTGGACTCTAGTCTTTATTTAATGGATAATTTTTGTACATTCTGTCTCGCTTAAAACCCTAATCATTACAGGATTTAAAACCAAAAAAATAAAACTAATCTTAATACCATTGTGTGGTTCTCATGTAGAGATAAGCACTTAAAAGAGATCATGGTTCACATCTAGATTCTTCTTGTTAGTGTAGTAGTACAAGCAAAGAGTACACCTCTGTGACTGCATTGTAGATCCATACTTCTCTGTCTTTCTTGTTTACTCTTATGTCCTCGTGTGTGTGTGTGTATGGGTGTGGCAGGCAGATGTTAACAGTTAGTCACCTGATTTGCCCCTTTACTTCTGAGGAAGCTTCTGAGGAATTGACTTGGTTATTAGATATGCAAATAAAATAGGATAGGTGTTTCTGCAATGTTGAACATTTGTTTTACTCTACTGAAAGAGCTTGTATTATGGAAAACAAGAAATAGTAGTTTTGGCATAAATTAGTATGGGCCTTATTATGCTCAAGTCTGTCTCCTCCGTCTTAAGTCATATGAAATTTTGAAACATGCAGCTCAAGAGCTAGCTTGGGGAGCAACTCATTACTACATCACACCAGAAAATTAAATCAAATATGCTAGAAAGCATTATCTTTATATTTTTGGAGACACTCTTCCCTCTGTTATTGGCAAGTGGTTGTTTGTGATCCACACACTTTACAGCCAACTGTTTGCTTAATGAAATTCAGTACAACACAGGATTTTCAACATTTTCACCTCCAATCTCTGGCTGAAGTTTTAACTAAAGATGGCATGTAAGATTTAGCAGTATGGACATGCATAATCACATGAAAAAAAAAAATTGGTCTGTTTCTTACCTTAGAGTGGGCCCTTTTCCATGGAGCCCACAATGTTACATCAGGGGTTACATTCAACAGTAGGGACATCCAAACACTGACTCTAAGGAGAGCCTTTAGCAATTTTTGCAAATTTCCATAGGCTCTCCTACATACTAGGGGGGGTCAGCTAGTTGCAATCTGCAATGTAACCTCTAGATGCCACTAAATCTCACACATTGATATGTTTAGGCAGAGTTTCTTTGTTATGGTGTGTCCCATGATTCAAGACCCAGTTGATGAACTGTGTAAAAGCCATGTTGCTTTTGTACCCTATGTGACTTATAGTGCAAGTTGTGACATAATAGCCAGTATTTTTTCCACAATGTTAACTTTGTTTGTGTTCTCAATCTTCAGCTTGGATAAAATTGTCTTAGCGAAACTGTTGAGGAAAGAAAGCAAAGTAAACGTTCTGATTCAGAGAAGTCTTGCTACATTCACCAGACCAAACCATGTTGTAGATACCTTTAGATAATGTGTGTGTATGTTTGTGTAGCTGATGTTTGCTGCTGTCGTTGTCATACCCGAGGGTCTGATAAGCATTGGCCAAACAAACACAACACAGGCAACATGAGAGCAGTAGATAAGGGAATCATACACACACTCAATACTGACCATACTTGACTATTGCCCTCACCAAATAGAGCCTCTTTCATTCAGCATTTTTAGTGTGTGTGTGTGTGCACACTTCTGCACGTATCATGTACTGTGCATGTGTACATCTGTATCTGTCTTGTCTTTGTGCTTTCTCCAGTCACACTCTCACAGTATAACCCACAGGCTACACTTCAACAAAGGCCTTTTCTTTTGCTATCACATCATCATCTCTCTTTTTACCCTCTATCTGTGTCTGCTTCTATCTCTCTTCAACATGTCTGTCTGTTCTCTCTCTTTCTCTCTCTCTATCCCTCTCTCCCCTTCTCCCCTCCCTCTCTCCCTCCCTCCCTACCTCACTGTCTTTCTCTCAAGATATCTGCTGACTGTCATGTTGTGTATGTTAGTTTGCCTCTGTGTATGTGAGAGCAACATGGGATATGTGCCTGAAGAAGTTAAGTATGTTTTGTGGCCAAGTGTTTTAATCAGCTCATGGACATGCCTGTGTTAGTGGAGGCCACAGTTGCTGTGTTAAACATGCTGCTACTGAAGCTCTAGTTGCCAGCTAGTCTTGTTTTATCTTGCTGGTATTTGCATAACTAAAGGGTATCCATTTTGGGTACTGTTCTTTTTTAGATTTCTGTTTATATCTCTGTTTCACATCTTCCATATTTGTCGTATCTTACATCAACCGTATGTGGTTCCCCTTTACACTGCCACCTTCTGTCAAAATTGATCATGAATCAATTCATAGATATTCATATAGATATATTCCAAATGAAAGCTATCGGATAGCTTTTAAATAGCACCAGATAGATAAATGTGTGAATATTTGTATGCTTAGAGAATTCACTGTCATTGTAGGTGGTTTTTGAATGTCCATACTAGCCTTTCTTAAGCCCATGTTTTATAGCACTGACATTAATTGTGCAGCTCTTAGCTTTAAATGAATTCCTGATGTATAGAAATTTCCTGTGTGGATTAGAGAAGTCATGAGGATGCTTTTGAAAGAATGGGTCATTCATTTGTAAGCACAGACCATTTATCATAGGGTGATTCTGCACAATTGCCCACATTCCACCAATCTAACTAATAACCAAACAATGCCAGCGCTTACATTGACTGAGATCTTATTCTGAGAAAGAAGACCGACTGCCTATTTGACCCTTACATGTATTATTTTATAATAAAATCAATTTTATAATGTGTTCTTATTGGTCAAATACTTGAACGAGTAAAGAATACTCCAAGTCTCAGCTCTGTGAACTTGGCCAATTGATACCTTGTCTTTGTGGCTACTTCCTTAGATGTGTAGCTTTGGTGACAGTAGGTGGTTTTTGCTCTCACAGAGGAAAAGAGATTCACTCATCAAACATCAACACATTCAGAGACACGCACACATGTACGAGCAGGAACACACACCAATTATACCAATTACAAGATTACAACAGGGCAACTCTCAGCAACTGGACCTTGCTATGCAAAGTCAAGACTGTGCTGTCTGTGTGTGCATGTGTGTGGTGGAGCCGCTTGGGAGTCAGGGCCCATGCAGAGCACTTGGAGTGCTAATTAGGGAAATACAACCCAGCAGAGTACATCACAGAGAGAGAGAATAGAGGAGAGAGAGGGAGTTTATGTAGGAAAACCTGCAAAAGGGTGCTTGTCTCCAGTAGAGGTTTCTGGAAGAGAGAGAACGAAGGAGAAAGTTTTTGTTTTTTTTTTTAAATAAGATAAAAACTGAAATATAATACTTACAGTGTTGTCCCTAGTCACTAAGAGCTTATAATACAATTTATCCAGTTTTGTCATAAATGCAAGATGTTTATATATGATTAAATGTGCATGTGCATGAATCCGTTTGTGGTTGAAGCTACGCCAAAGAGCATTACAGGTGCAGAAACTATGATAAGCTTCATGGCACCTGCTCTGACTTCTGTTTATGTTTTGAATTCATTTGTGTGAGTTCTCCAACATCTGTCACATTTCCCTGCCTTGCTTGGAAGTACCACTCTGCCATCTTGTCTCTCTAGCAGGTGAGGTTGAGTATAAGATAGTCAGCAGGACCTAGTGATAGTGATGATGATGACGGTGAGTCAGAATTCACTCCCTGCCTCCTCTCAGTCGAACAGCTGGGCTGGGCCTGAAGCTGGCCCTCTCATCAGGGCAGGGAGTGGCAGGACTGTGTCCCCCTCAGCGAGAGGCTACAGAGGGCACAGCCATACAGCAGCAACTTGACTCACGGGGCATGGACCACAAAGAGTCAGAGATACAGACAGAAGGCTTTTATATGTGTTTGTGTGCATGTGTCTCTCCATGTGTATGTTCACTCTTTCTAAGCAGCGTTGTGAAGCGTAACCAGACTGTTCTGTCATACGCCCACGCTGGTGTCTCGGAGAACACAGCCACACACGCCCCAGATGACATGCATACACACACACACACACACACAAATCCCCAGCAACCCCTACCACAGCTGCTATGTAATTAACAGACAGAGGAAATGGCGCTGTTGGGGTGGGTGAGTCGGATGCAGGGAGGAGGAGAGAATATCATCTCAGCTCGTGCCTACCCTCAAGATACACCCTGCTTCTCTGAGGCTGTGTGTGTGTGTGCATGTGCACACACTGGAGAATAAAAGAGAAGAAGGTGAAGAGATGCCGGCTGGTCTTTTGAAATCTGTGTTTTTGTTGCGAGCTGCTGGGAGGCAGGTTGGGAGTGAAGTGGGGTTGTGTGAATACAGAGTGAGCGGAGGAGAGGAAGAGAGGTAGGAGGTGAGAAATGAATAATAAGGTGTTCATATGTGCACCCTCACATACACAGCTGTATCATTTAAAGCCACACAAGGTAAAAGACAGGATGACTGCTCTCTTTGCAGAGAGGTGTGTGTGTGTGTGTGTGTGTGTGTGTGTGTGTGTGTGTGTGTGTGTGTGTGTGTGTGTGTGTGTGTGTGTGTGTGTGTGTGTGTGTGTGTGTTCAAGACAGTGAGAGTGAGGTAGGTCAGAAGGAGCTATACTCTTTTTCTCTGCTTAAGCTCCATAATGGAGGCTGCTGTATAATGACAGCTCAGAGACAGGCAATACTCTCTGTCTCTCTCTTTCAGCTTCTTGATTGATCTCTTGCTCTCACACTTCCCGCTAGCTCTCTCCCTTCCTTGTTTCTTTTCTCCCATTTCTTTTCCCCTCCTTTCTCCTTTTCTCTATCTTTTTCTTCAGTGGAATTGTTGCCTTTGATTGTGCAGGTCTGCAGCCATAAAGCTGTTGTTTCAGGATTCCTCTGATATTAGGGTTTTCTCTTTGGTATGGAGTGAAAGAGATGCCATACAAATGTGCACTTGCATGTGTGCGTGTATGTGCAAACACATACTGTACACATCCGTTCTGTAGTCCCTTAGGGAAGATTGCTGACATCTCACCTCAGTAGTCAAACAAACCTGGAACTACCAGAGCAGGTTTATCCTGCTGGGCCCCTGGATGTGTGTAAGATCATGACATATATCTTTTTACACAGTTTATGTCCAAGCCTGGGGTATTTATATGTATGAGCATTTAGCACATGTCTTGAGGCTGGGTCCTTGCTCTCTTGTTTGACCTTTTTCTTCGCTTCCCTGTCTGGCATGGCTGCCTATCCACCCTGAAGATCATCCTTTGTTCTTTTATCACACCTTCTAAAGCTGCTGTTGGATCCACTACATGAATGTTGTTCAAGTGTTTTGTTACTTACAGAGTTATGTTCCCTGTTGTCATTTGGTCGGTTAAAATAGTTGTCATTCTTTAAAACTCACTTCAGGATGAAATATTGTGGTGACACTGTTATGCTAATATATTATATCCTGTTTTGATAGTTTTTTTCATCTACATTGCTGCAACACTGGTATCTTAGGTACCCTATTTTTTACGTTTCCTTCAAGCTCAAGGTCTTATACAAATCTGCTATCCTTACATCCTCTTGTAAGCACTTTTTCATCCAGCTATGGAGGATGACATAAGTCCCGTTTCCACTATGCGGTACAGTGCGGTTTGGGACGGAATTTTGGCGTTTCCATTACCATGGAACCATACCGGTCCCATGGTACTCGTTACCATTTTAGTAGCCCTTTTGGTTGGGGTACTGAGCATACAGACCTGTAGCCTACCCTTAGGAAGGAGCCAAAGCACTCTGAGCTGGTGATTGGCTGAGCACAAGAGTCATCACGCAGTGCAACGTGTAGTACAAACACAACCGTGCCATTTATAAAAAACAAAAACAAAAAACAACTGTTTGTATCTGTTGTTTACTACAGAGCACAATGTCTGTGGAGTGCTGAAGAGGTACAGGCTCTGCTCTTCATTATCAGTGAGGAGGCCATACAGCGGGAGCTTGGTGGCGCTCGACATCTGATCTGAACCATACCTGTACTGTACCGTACCATACTAGTACGATAGTGGAAACAAGGCTATACTCATCAAGCTGACTCTTAAGTCCCTCTTGTATCAGTGGCTGAGCTACTTACTCCTGATCTTTTAGGCATGGTGAACTGTTGAACTTGCCTTCTGATTTGAAGTGTGCTCTCAATATGAGGGATACCACCACTGCTTAATACCTTCTCTGTGCTGTTAGAAACTGTGATTATGATCTATGATCTAAGCAGTGGTTTTCCACTCATCTACAATGAAATGGCATGATAAAAATGTGTTTCTTATCTTGTGTTGGGACCTTGTTAGTCACACAAACCACAGTAAACACATGTCACCTGCAGCTCTTCAACTAACAAGCCCACTGTAGCCATTTTCCTTACTTATTTTCCTTTACAGCAAAACTGATATGCTGACTTTATGACAGCGTGAGAGATAGATCAGTTTTAATGATCAGTGTGTTGCTAATCACAATGACAAATTCATCTCAACTTCCTGTTGCAGCTTACAAAACAAAAACTTTGCAACAATGTAGAACTAGTGGCACTAGTTTGCTTTGCATCAGCAAATACAACTCAGACAGTATGGAATAGAGGAGAAAGGAGAAAACAGTGAGATTGGTATCTGTTAAGAGGAGTGTAAAAAGAGGAATGTGGGAGTGGAACAAAACACCAAACCACATGGTCAATCTTGCACAGGAGCTACAAAAGTATTGAGAGCTGAGCTGCCAGACTTTAAAAAATGTACTTTATTTGCCTTCTTTACCACGTGTTGAGCCAACTACTTTCTTGCAATTACATTTTTATTGCTCATTTGAGGACATCTACCATCTTTTTGTGGCTCTGTATGAAAATGGCTAATGCAAGCAGTATGGAGCCAGGTGAAATGGCCATCTGCTGCAGCAGTGAAGTATGGATCCGTAGTTGTAGGCAGTACCATTTCAGGCCATGCTGCATTGAACTTGACCTAGACAAGTTGGTTACTGGATGAGATAGATGGGCCAGCAGCACTGCACTGCTAGTTTTAATGAGCTGATAGGCAAATCCCTTCCTGGTTAAAGATTAACCACTCACTAAAGCTGCCACTGCATTATCTCCCGACTGGCTGGGGCACACAGGAGCCAAGAGGATTTACTTTGTGTGCATGCTTGCGTGCGTGTGTGCATGCATGTGTGTGTTTGTGTGTGTGTGAAAGAGTAAGAGTAATCTGCATTCCAACCAGCAAAAGCGTGGAACTGTGTGTGTGTGTCACTGTGTTTGTTTGACTAAGGGAGTTAGTGATCGGCTTTACTCCCAGTGGGGTGTTAAAACTGTGTGTATACTGTATGCCATTTAGCAGTCAATCTGCTCTGTGTGTATGTGTGTGAATGGGCGGGATCATGTTTGTGTGTGGTTTGTTGTAATCTGCATTCCTTTTTTCAAGGCTTTGTTTTGTTTTCCCTTAGGGCGTAACGGCATAAAAGGGTTAATTTCATCAGGAAGCTTGGTGTGTAACAGATTCCTTTTAACTCTTAGGTTGTCAGGAAAAAATGTTAAACTTTTATTGTTCTACTTTTCCAAACAGAGAATGTATTCACATTGCTTAAGATCTTGGCATTATGGTTCAGAATTTTGCTAATGGGTGAGGCCATTGTCTTTTTTTATAGTCTGTAGCAATATCAGTTTAAAAACTTTGGATTAAAGGACTGTGACATACGCTGTTTCATTAACCGTGGACTTCCTCTGATTAATTGGGAGACAATGCCATCTGCTGGATGTTTAAAATATGTAGGGCCTTAGATTGGCTATACTGAGCAAGTGTGTTGTAACTGAGTGATGTTAAGAGGTGGAGGCAGGCTCACTTATCTGGAAATTCACAAGACGTTACTCATCATAGGTTGCGTAGATCATGCTATTCATCATTACTTGTACTGAAAAGAGAGCCTGGACTTATTTGGTTTGTTCTTTTCTGGTTTAGAAAAAAGAGAAAGTTTTGTCTTGTTAGACCATGTACACCCACATTTCAATGCTATCAATGAGTTTCACTTAATCCTATTGTGCATGTTTTCATCTTCAGTGCCTTGAGATTGTAACTTGAAATAGGGTTTACAAGAGTATAGACCATGATTCAGTCTACATTGGCTGATAGTATTGATTCTGATGTCGTCTTCCATTGTTGTCATTATTAGTGGGTACAAAAGAGAGAAAGTAGGACAAGGAGACTGCATGACATGCAAAAAACGTTGAAACCTTTAGGCCACCAGGGCGGCCTGTGAACTACACTTCTACCTTAAAAAAACAGCAGAGTAGGACAGAACATCATTTTTTGGAAAGAAAAATGTTAGCACCTGCAACCCCCTCATCCCCTACACTACCAGGATATGACCTGGTGCTGTGGTTTCTTAAAGACGACATCAACGCCAATAGCAAAGACACACTGTTCTCCAAAATCAGCACATCGATCTTCATGATGCTAGACAGGAAAGAGGAGGAAGAGAGTGACAAATACTGAGAGAGCATGGCAGTCTTGTGTTTTCTCAAGGGAACAGAAAGAAGCTATGTTGAGAGGTGGTCTTTGGCACATCACTAGCCACTGTGTAGCTCTACCCTAAAGATAATCTCTCTCCCTGTCATCTTTCTCTCTTGCTCACCCACTTGCTCCCTCACTGTTCTGAGAAACGTAGTGAGTGACGGAAGGAGGAAATGACTAAAGAAACGACTCATTCACACCCCTGCATTGACAGCAGTACAGGCAGAGAGGAAGTCAAACCCACGCATTTACCCTTTTCCTGAGCCCTCCACCCTCAACTACTATTACACATTAGTGTCCTCAGTACTGATAACATTTTTGGCGTGAGGTTCTTGCTTGTAAAGGTTGATTTAGAGATAATTAATTCATTTGGTTGTCAGTCTGGGATGTGAATGCGTGCATTTTCTATTCTTTCATGAGATTTGTTTTGATGAGCATTTTTTCTTATGTCAGAATAATTATGTCAATAAAGTGTATTTAGTTGAGGGAAATATTCTAGCACAAAGATTGTCTCTTGTGCTGTAGGGCTTGACACAGGCCAAGACATGCCCTATTTCTTCTCTTTCCTTTCTGTCTTTCTTTTTCTGTCTTAAGAAGGGGAAGACTTCTCACATATTTAACCTACCCCTCACACATCTATACATGCACACACATATATACACAGTGTCTCTTCCTAGCAATGGGGTTAGATGTGGTGACCAGCTAAACACCCTCCCCTCCTCCTTCTCTCCTCTCTTCCTCCTCTCCTCTCTTTTCCCCCTCCCCCTCCTCCAGCTCGCCTTGGCAGGGCATGCATGCCTGTGTCTGTTATCTACAAATGGCTGAGGAATTATAGGTTGAGAGGGGAAGAGGAGGAGCAGGAGTGAGGGAGGGAGAGTTTGAGGAGGGAGGGAGGGAAGAGTGGGGGGATGAGGTCATGTGACATCGCAGCAGCTGCTAGGCTAAGAATTTCTGTTTTCTCACTTAGAGAGAGCGCTAGAGCAGGGAGGGGAGAGATAGGCAGTGTGTGTGGTGTGTTGCTTTGTTAGATAAGCTCTTTGTGAGCGGCGGTGTGAGAGACAGGAAGGCAGGCAGGGAGGGAGAGAGAGAGAGAGTGTGGACGGGCAAGAGGAGATAGACGGAGAGCGAGAGAAGGGAGCAGGAAGATGTTGTGTGTCCTGTCGGTGGCTGCCGGTGTGTGCTGGGCTGGGCTCAACGTGAAGATGCAGCCATGGGGGATTCAGGCGGCTCCACTCCTTTGTGCAGTAAGGAGCTACTACCACGCTTTTTATCTATGAGAGGGGTCATGAACCACTGCCAGACCTCCGGATGTGTGACTCTGTGTCTATTTGTCAAGCTTTGTGCTTGTCTGTGTCTTCCTTCGCTGTGTGGGTTTGTCTCTGTGGTTGTTCTACAGTCTTCAGAGTTTTTAAATAGTGTGTTTTATCTCTATAGTATGTTAGTGCAAAAAGTTTTCAAAGCCTGCTCATTTACATTACCCTCTTTTCTGACTTTCCCTAAAAAGGGTGGGACAAGTAGTACTTTGACTCAAATAACGTTAGTTGAGTGGTTAGTGTGTGTGTGTGTGTGTGTGTGTGTGTTTTGCTTGTTTTCCAGTTTGTCAATGATGTAGTGTGTTTTGTTCTGACAGTAGTCATTGTTGATTCCATTAATTGTGTGCCGAGTTCATTCAGAGTGCACTGGGTAACTGGGAGGTTACAGGCAGGACAACCCAAGAGGTGTTGGGAATGTTATTCACTCTCTCATGTCTAACTTGCCACACACACACAGACACACACACACAGAGAGAGAGAGAGAGAGAGAGAGAGAGAGAGCTGTGCTTCTGCTCTCTTCTCAGGAGGGAACATGATATTTTTATACCCCTTTCAGCCTCTGGGGTAAACCCAGATATAACTGCCATTTATCTAATTGTGCTATTGATATACTGTTAGCAAACAAGGTTCATTTCACAGTATGTGCTTTGTGCTTATGAAGCTTTTGCATTATTTGGAAGTTGACTTTAATAATGTTGTCATTAATAATAACACATTCAAACTATACTAATGGACTTGCATACTGTCCTCTGAACAACCGTGTGTGAGTGTGTGTCTGTGTTATTCTGGAACACATAGGGCTATCACGCCTTTCTGGCATTTAGGGATCCCACTAACTGAGGGGCTGCCAATGCGGTGTCACCTTTCAACACACAAACACACACGCACACGAACACAGGAGGGAGAGGAACCCTCTTCACCCTCTCGCCTCTGCCAACCAACAGAGCTCAAACTGAAGCTAGTAATCACCTTATTTTATTATTTTATATTTTTTTTTTCTTATTTATTTTAGGAACATTTGGTGATGATTTTAGTGGTTGATTTTTGATGTTATATTCTTCTTCCATCTCAATTTGAGAGGATTATTTGTAGTTCTAAAAGACAGCATTTATCACAAAATGAATGAAACCATATGAATGAAAGTACTTTTTGTAAGCGTGTTGCTTTTTTTTTTTTTTGCATTTTAATAGGGAGGCACTCGATCTGCAAATGGTAATAACATGCAGTACCAGCGAAAAGTTGGGACCCTCTTTCTCATTCAAGGGAATGGGAAGTTGTGACCAAAATATTAAGTGTTACGATAACATATACACATATGTAATTCCACTAAGACATAAAATTGGACTATGCTCAGTGGAGGCGACCACTGACCTGGCAGAAATGCAGACAGACTGGAGTTCTTTGAGAAAGGAAAGGGTGACCTGTCCTCTTGACCTCTCACCTCTGACCCTAAGCCATACAACTAAAGCCTCTCTGCCGCTCAAATCACCAATCCCCATCCACCCCAGCTGTCACAAATGGACACCCAGCACTACAATCTGCACTGTTTCAGTTATACATCTCACATGTATTTGTTGGAATTGGTTCTTCCATGTTGATTGCAAGTGTATGTTTATGTATGTATGTGTTGTGTGTGTGTATATGTGTG
>JANJYP010249863.1:0-16358 GCA_024605115.1 Rastrelliger brachysoma | reverse complement strand
GGGATTATTCATTATGTAATAATGGCGCAATATATAATAATGTAATACATTTTCTTTGTAATAATGGTGCAATAAATAATAATGTAATTAATTTTCATCTTATTATGTAATAGCGCCACATTTTGTAATAAAATTATTGAATACAATATGTAATACACTTTGCCACATTTTGTAATAATTTTGCATCAGTTATTACAAAATGCAGTTGTTGCATTTTTTATGAATAAAATGTCATAATTTGGTGCAATAAACCACCAAAATGTCCAAAATAATTTAAAAGACATGCATGCTTTTTTCATATATATCTTAAAATGATGCAATATTTAACAAATTACTCAGTCACTTAGAGTTTGTTGAACCTGTTTGTAAAATGAACCCCTGGGTTCCCTTTGAAGTATGCAAACAAAAAGTATGATTTTTGAAGTATGTATACTGAAAGTATGATGAGTATACACTATAAGAATAATGATACAATACTTCAAGATTCTTGTTGTTGTAACTCTGTGATTCATTCAAACTGACATCCTGTTGTAAATTCCCCTTAATGCAGTGGTTTCCTGCACAGAGGGCCAAAGAAAGCAATCACAAAACTTCCAAAGGAGCAAGGAGGTTTCTTAGCTTTGAATGAAATAAATCCGAAATACAAACATGATTCTAAAATCACACTAAGAAACTATACTTTTGTAACCAAAGGGACATACAGTAGCATTCAAGATTAAGCAAATTTGAAATATTTCCCACTTTAACCAAAAATGTGGTAAACTTTTTCCCCTCCAAAATACAGGCAAATATAGCCACAAATAGCATATACTGTATCTTCTCAAGAGGAAAAGTTTGCATTCACGGCTGAGGTAGAAGTATGAAATATGAATGGAATGAACTCAGTACAGTACCAGTCTTTACACAGGAAGCTGGAGAGAGAGTGTGTCAAATGGGAGGTGAGAGGAGAGACTGGTTGTTGGAGAGTGTTGAGGCTGGCGTAGACTGATGGGGGAGGCCAGGAATGTGACCTTGCACACACACAGTGACTCCTGTACTGTGTATGGAGGTGTGGCAAAAAAAAAAAAAAAAAAAAAAGAAAATGGGATAACGCAGACTCAATCAAAGAGAAGGAACAAGTAACAGAAAAACAAACATCAGTCATGAGCTATTATTTACTTGGCTTCAGGCTTAGGGAGCTTCATAACATCTGCCAAAGCAACTTCTCAGATGAGAGAAATGTCCTCAAAGGACATGCAGCTGCAGCGCATAAACACGAGGTAAGTAGCTCAGGTCAGATACAGGGAAAGCAATTTGATGTCACTGTGACATTCTCCAAATTAAGTGGAAATTGGTGTGGAAATTTCTCTACTTTGAGAACTCTAAATGTGGTCTGCTGAAGCCAAAAACCTCAGTCACAAGATTATGTGGATGAACAGGAATTCTAACATACCATCTGTGCAGAAAATATTTTGTTATTGATTACCATGACAGTTAAATCTGGTAGATATTCTCCAAGATACAACCATATCCCTATATCAGTTTTTATTTAAAAATAGTTTGACATGTTGGGAACTATGCATATTTGCCCTTTTGGCTAAGAGATGCATGAGGAGATGTCTTTATTCCAAATCTGATGTTAGAGCTACAGTAGCAAGCTATTAGCTTGGCTTAACATAAAGAATGAGATTGGGTGAAACAGCTAGCTTGGATCTGTCCAAAGTTTAAAAAATAAAATAAAATAAAATCACAACTTTTCAGATTTAACTATATATAATGGGGCTCCTCTCTCTTCCAGTCTAATGCTACACTGGACTAGATCTTCTCATCTCAAGAAGTGCATTACCCAAAATGCTGAACTTAACTGACATTTGAAATAACTAATATTCCCCTTTGGTGCACAATGTTTTGTGGATTTTACGTTTTGTTTCATTTTTTGTTGAGCATTGGTCAGCAGGATTCATCAACAAAGGAGAATTTTCAATGTGTGCGATAATATGATGATTAATAGTGAGATACTTAGAGGACAATGGCCTCTGTAATTTTGTGAATCACTTAAGTAAAAATGCAGCTGCATTTAAAATTCACTTTAAATTCCATAAACATGAATTTGTCACCGGTAATCCAAGAAGGGAAGAATAGTTACAGCAAGGGAAATAAAGGGTAACATAGAGAAGGAAACTACAAGGGGAGCCAGACAGACTGAAATGATGAGGCAAGTTATTCACAGGAACCACCAACTCCCTAATGTCAAAACGCCCCTCCCATACATAACCCCGCTGTGGGTGCTAAACCACTTCCTCTCCTCAGTTTTCCTTTCCCCTGCCTATAACCAATGTAAGTGCTGTAGAGACTATGAGTCTATGAGTGTAGGTAAAAGGTCAGGCTTTAACCAAGCTGTTGGTTGGATGCCCATCATTGTGTTCTGTTTATATATTCCCACTGGTTTATATTTAGATCAGGAAGGCACAGTATGGTGCCTCTAACCTCAGCCACAATCAAGGAAAAAAAGGAGCGACCATTCTTGGAACCAGCATTCTCTGAAGCTGACGTTGACTCTGTGGCTGTTAAAAGGGAGCGAGAGACAGGTAATGTTACACATTCAGCAATCTAAATTCCTCTGTTGCATACATGAATGGAAAATTTGATGTGCTGATGTCTAACACTCCTTGTACCTTATACAAACTAGTGTCTAGTGCTGTTAAGATCAGTTTCAAAAAAGTAACAAACAGGTATTATCTGTCACTGGGATGAAGTATGCACTGACAAAACCACATTTTGAGTCATGTGGCATAGAGGGCATTGTGTGAAAGATTATCATGTTGCAATCACTCATATCACTGGACACATAAAAATAGTGATAGCCAAGTGTTTTGTTCAATTGTTAAAGAAAAAAATTCTTTGGTTGGTAAAAAATATAGTATCTGTTAAAAATGCCTTTATCTGATGTGAAGTATCTAGAAAAAAATATGATGTGATGATGACATCAACAGTGTTGTCAAATTATGAAGTGGAAATTAAGGTAACTTAACATGAACATGACAATTTAAGGAAAGCATCTCTGAGTTGTGACATTGATACCTTTAATTGATCTCTTCACAGTGACTGCTTTTGGCCCACACATCCAGTCTCTAAAGCTCACTCAGCTCTATTGACTATCATCTTCCCTATAATAACTTGCTCAAATAAAGACTCCAGTGTTTGATCCTTGAGAACGAGAATGAGAATGCAGACTGAACTGAACAACTGCTAAATAAATGTAAAATGTTCTAGTGTCATATTAAAAAATCACACATTGTAAACCTGTCAACTTCTTGGATAAGAGGATGTAAGGTCACAGTGGTAAACAAACTGCTTTTCAGGATAAGCACTGACTGATGCGTAGTCTTGTCATGTTTATCAAACACAAATTGCCACCACACACGTCAGCCTCCATATTATCTGTCAGTTTGTTTTGTAGAATCTACTATGGGGCCCTAACTGAAAGTATGAATGTACTGTGTTATATCATAGATAATTACTATGAGTAAAGGACATTTGCAATTCAATTTCTAAGTCCAAATTTTCTTTTTTCCACCATTTATTTTCAACATTTTCAAATGTTCATCCTCTATGGGCTTTATACATGGCTGTAAAATGTTCCTGCTCTTTATCTGTAAGTTCAGTCCACTATGCTCAAACAAAATATATTAATAATAAATAAGTCTGTCAAAGGAATTATATGAAAAATGATGAAAGTTTATTTAATAAGTTTGTGGTGTTTTCTGTGAAATGTATAAACCATAATGACTGTTGCTTGCATATATTTATGTGTACACAGCATGAAAATAGATTGCTTTGACCATGTCCTATTTATTGTTTCTTGACCTTGATTTAAATAAAAATCACATACTTGATATTCCTTATCCCATCAAATCCAAGTATTTTTCCACCATACCCTACAAATGATAAGTATGGCCACACTTCAAGTATGCCTGACCATGCTTATCATCTTCAACTAGTATGAATTATGTCATTTATTGCCACCCCAGTGCACAGATGCTCTTCAGCTCAGGCTGTAGCCAGCATCACAGATCACAGTAGCCCCATAAGGAAAACTTCCTAACAACAGGTTGTCAGTTGTAATTCTGCTCCATGTAGACACATCCTCTTTGACCACTCAATGAGATATGCCTATTGCCGCAGGGAAGTCATCAAATGTGGAAAATTCTTGTTGATCACTAGTGTGCTTATGCTGTTGCAGAGATAGTAAAATTAAACATGAATGAGCTGTCTTTCACAGTGGTGCAGCAGGAGCCTTTAGGGCACAGTGCGTGATGTAAAACCATCATAAATGTGTCATTCTCAGGGGCTTAAATGGTGGAGATACAGAGGGGGCTTTGAAATGTCACAATGAACACTGGGCTTTGTGCTCCATCAAGTCAACCCCAAAACTGCACTAACTCCTAACATGCTCCACCCCGTCCAGAGTCCTGGGTTCTATCACACAGACCCAGAGATGTAGATTACATAACTTGCTTACAGGAAGTCAGGCTGATTTAAATGAATAAAGATGACCAAGAACAGTTGACAATTGTGAAGATGTCACTGTGAATTTTTGCAAACTTTAGACCTCTTGTTAAAAAACTTTTGAGGCCTTCCACCAAAAGGTATCACTCTGATACACACACACACACACACACACACACACACACACACACACACACACACACACACACACACACACACACACACACACACACACACACACACACACACACACACACACACACACACACACACACACAAACAAATATACTGACAGCTTCTGCACATTTTCCATGAAAGGTTTTCTGCAAGTGGTGGTAATTAGAGGGAGAGACAGAGCGAGAGTGAGTGAGGACTCCCAGCTGGCTTTGAGACAGCAGGGGGCAATATGAAAGCCTCATCCCCATGTCGAACCAACTCTCTGGTATTGTTTACCAACGGACTGACAACACAGGGGGGTGTTTAATGAACACTGCTCCCCTGCCGGCTGTCTGAAAGTAGGTCTGTCCATCCATAGTTCTCTCATGACCCTGTGCATTACCGGTAGACTGCTGACAGAGAGGCCGGAGCCAGAAAGGAGGGAGCAGTCAGTACAGATTGAGTATGTTCTCAAGATCGTTTCCTAATAAAGTGTACAAAGTGGATGACAGGAAGCATTATTAGGCAATGACACGTTGATAGGGTGAAGACTATTCGTCAGTAGGAAGTCATGAGGATACATAATTATTGGTCTGGTGTTAAAAATAAACATATTCTATAGAAATCCACATCACAAAAACTACATTTAAACATTTTAGGCATTTAGCTTTTTATTCTTCCGTTGTATAACATGCTCAGATTTTTATTGTGATCACTGATAAAATACAGGAAGAATTGTGAGTGTGAGATGAGGAGGAATGGTAAATAAATACAGGTCAAAAGTTTTGGGCATCAAGCTCGACATGCAGTCTGGCTCTTATCTTAAAAAGGCGGCAGGCTTGATGGTTTAGTAGATGAGTCTAGGTCCTTATCTACACTCACATCCAGTGTCTCACAAAACCACAGCCTGTCCTCCTCCACTCCCTCCCTCTTTCCCCCCCATGTTGTGAGCACAAGACAAGGCTATCAATCAGACCAGATCAGATCAATTGCTGAGAAAAAGTTTCTCAGAATATGCATGCAAAAAAGAAAAGAAAAAAGGAAAAAAACAAATGCTATTGCTATTAAGAACCTCATCAAACAAGCAATTATTTGAACACATGAGAATGAAAAACAGTGAGCACTTACCAGCTTTTTCTTTCTCAGTAATGGTGGATGTGGTCTGGAGAAGGAAGAAAGAGAAGAAGAGAAGGAAAAAATATTGTAATGGGAGTTTAGATTTTATTCCATGAAACAACAGAAACTCATTAAAATCACCTGATTTATTAAATAACTGCCTTTGAATGTGTTTGTGAAATGGAACATATATGAAGTATTAATAAAACATACATTATGAACATGTTCTCCCTCACATTCAAAAGACAATTATTCGTAGATTGTTTAAAGTAAATGTATCCAGTGTGTTCGGATACCAAGGGTAACTGCAATCAACACTATCAACACTTTTTCTGATCAGTCCGTTTAAGAATACAGCATATTATTTTTTAGACACACACACACACCAGGAACGTGATGGTGAAAAATCTATGTGCATAGTTTTCCAATGTGCAAACGTCTTAATAAACGGTCACAACAGATAACAAACCCCTTAGGGACTTCTGAGCAAATATCATGAGTTTGGAGCACACAGCACACTCTCTTCTGATTCAGTGTTGATTCAGCCCATACAAAGGTAGTCTGGAGACACATTTCTGATAAAATCAAAACACGTTTTGTAACCATAGTAGATTCTCATCATTCTGTGCATGTAATATTTCCTTCTTTGGCTCTTTTTTGGGTTTTAGAAAATACTGCTGTATCAATGTAGGATTTCTAGTAAAAAAGGGCTTGTGTCATTGCAATGGTAACTGTCATCCTCTCATTGCCAGCCTCCCTCCTGCACTGCAGCTGCAGTNTGTGTGTGTGTGTGTGTGTGTGTGTGTGTGTGTGTGTGTGTGTGTGTGTGTGTGTGTGTGGTCTATCACAGGCTGCTTTTAGGTTTGCCCAATTGGAGACAAAAGCTGTGTTGCCAATTTGGAAAAATGTGATTTTTGGGTCAATGATTAAGGTTAGGGTTATGCAAGTAGTAATTGTAGTTAGGATTCACATAGATCTCCAGGAAATTAATGTAAGCCTAGGTAATGTCCCCAAATGTGACCATGAAATGTGAGTGTGTGTGGACAAGGTATTCCTCATATTGTGGGTATATAAATCTATTTACAAAGTCATGTTGTGGTGACTCAACTCACTTATGGGGACAAAAAACAAGTCCCCTTAATGTAAATCATCATAATAAAAGATTTGATTTAAAGTTAAGATAAGGGTTAATGTGACTCAGTTTAAAATCCACTTAAGCGACAAGTACTAGTCTATTTACTCCCTCTCTCTCTCTCTCTCTCTCTTTCTCTCTCTCTGTCCTTTGTGTGTGTGTGTGTGTGGTGAGCAGCAGTCAGTTGGAATGTAGAGGTCTTTCTTGCTGCTGACTTTTGACCTCAGGTTCGTCAGCTGACCTCCACACCCTGACCTGTTTTAATCCACACTCCCCTGGCCCTGGATGACATCAGACAGAGGGATTTATCCATTTATCTACTCTTCTTCCACGTTCTACTCCTGCTGAGTGCTATTTTAAAACCTGCTTACTGTTCAGCACCTACACAGCAGATTCAATTCAGAACCTAATTTCATCTTAATGTTCTACCTCAATGTTTTGTAAATTAATTTTATAAGTTTCAGGGTGTCTGTATTCACCATAAATGGGCTATCTGTCCACTGCATTTGCCACATGCCACATACTTTGCTACTGAACATAACACTGGTGGCAAAACTATGTCAGGTATATAAGTGGGAGGAGATATTTTTGGTGGTTTTCCTTTGTCCCAGAAGTAAGTCTCACTCATTTCAACTCCATGACTTAAGTCACCTGACTGAGTCATCAGTATAAAGACTGTTAGAGTGTGTAGTGTAAGAAATAAAATGTTAAAATTGATTATGTAAAATATTTATTAAAAGCTATAATTTGCAGAATAAAAGTATAGCATTTCTTGAAAAATACATTTTGTCTGAATTAAATAATTTAAAAAATTTTGAAGAGTTCGACAATGACATTATGTGTACAAAACAACAGCCAGTGTTCTGCCGAATTGACCTACTTCCGTGAAATGTTCTACCACAGGAGGAAATGACAGACAAGTTTGTTGATTATTGCTGCCTTGTCAGAAAATCCTACCATGCACTTCCGAGAATCTTCACAGACATATACGCTTCCAGTTTCATTTTTTGTCAACGCTGTTTTTTAATTAATATTTTTTCAGCAGACAGTAATAAAATCATGATGTCATTATCTTAATACAAAATACAGAGAGAGGAAAAAAGCCCTGTCCTTTTATGAGTGAAAACGTATTATATACACAACTACACAAAAACTTAAAAGACATATACAGTATATGTTATGGTATGTAGACAGTTGCTGACAGTTAAAGTTACCTCATCAGAATGTGCTTTTATATTGATATGTACAGGTAGGATGTTCTGACAGTTGAATTATTCTCATCAGAATATGTTTTTACATTGATATTTAGAGGTAAAATGTTTTGACAGCAAAAGTTGACAGTAAAATTTGACGGGATCCATACACCCACAGCGTATTGCTTTGAGGCTGATAAAACATGTGTGCACCATGGATCCTAATTGAGTTTCAGTGGAGACTGTTTGTGTGGTTGTCCCACATTTGATTGCACACTATAGTTTACATATTGGATTAACTGAAGTTTTGCTCATAGGAATTTCTCCTTTGATTAAGTCAGAAGATGCAATCATTATTTTTCATTTTGACTTGTAGCAAATACCACTGAAAAGTTGAATGAATGAATCATTAAAAAGAAAATATGTGACTCAAGGCCCTTCGAGTCTCAAATTTCTAGGGAGTGCTTACATTTTCTGATGAACCACTACAAGCATGACACAGTCTGGTGGGAGTCAATACAATGGCTGCTCTCATAATACAGTTTGTTTTTGCTAACATGTTGGGTGATTAATGTTAGATAAAGTGTTGTCTTGGTCCCAATCTGTCTAAGTCACATTCTTCAGCTAGCGGGTGAGCTGTCCCTGCATACACACTTTATCTAAAATCTACACAACTCCATCCCTAGTGGTGTGCATGTTGAAGAGCATTTGTATGTACATGTGTGTTTAGTATGCACATGTGAATATGTTCACATGCCTTGGGTAAAAAGGGGTAAAAAGTCCCTCTGCGGAGAAATAGCTTTACCACTTATTGCCATTTTTTAAAATCATGATTATTCAGATAATTATATTGGCTTCCTGTCTGTTAAATAATTGATTTAATACTGCTGTTGGATTAAATAGTATATAATGGTTTAGAGCCAAACATATTTCTGATCTGCTGTCATGTTATGACAAATTCTAACCTCACAGATGATACAGGTCTGCTTTCTGTCCCCAGAGTCAAAACTCTAGAGAGGCAGCATTCAGTTTTTATGGTCCACATATCTGGAACAAACTCCCAGAAAACTGTTAGTGCTGCAACCCTCAGTTATCTTATATCAAGTTTGAAGACGTCTTTTTCCACTCTCTGTCTTTTTTGTCAACGTTGAAACTTTTGATTAATATCTTACATTGTAGGACAATTTGTATTAATGCTTTGTCTGTTTTATGTAAATCACTTTGAATCACCTTGTTAAATACTGTTATACAAATACACTTGCCTTGCCTGGTCTACAAAAAGAAGCATTGGGGAGAAGCTATAGCCAAAGACTCCTACTAGCTCCACCACCACTAAATCACCTTAATAAACAGAACAACAACAGCAAGGTAAAATCACAGATTTATATTCAGTACTGTTTCAGCTGTTGAACTTAAGTTATATTAGCACTGCTTTTTCAGCCACATCAGTGTCCTTAATTAATTCCCCTGTGTGTGTACTGTGAATGGTATGAGACTTAGCCAAAGGAACACAAACAACCAGCTTTCCTTTATCTCAGTCCTATACAGATAGGTCTAGGTTAGATATTGTATTTTCTCTGGTAACTCTTTTAACAATACATTTTTGTACACAGTTTACATTGAAAGATCACATGTGCATTGCTTTTGCCAGAATTAATTGTGAATTCATGTGAATTTAATACAGAAATCGTATTAATAAAAGAAAGCATAAGTCATCAACAGTGCACAAGATTCTTTATTTTTCTCATAGTCACAGGTTGTTGATCCTATAGGCACCTGTCAGTAAGATTTACTGGTGTGCAAAAACATAATAATTGCACCAAAGATTTTGGATTCATATTGTTACACATGTGGTGTTTTGTATATATATTATTTTCTTTATTTCTAATAATCATCTGCAACTCCAACATGTAAAAAGAATGGCCTTGAATAATGGAATCAATATGGGAGGTCTGTGTATTTCTGTTTAGCACTAACAAGACATTTCAGTTCATTACTGTGCTCCTTTCCTATTGTGTAAACACCAGACCATGGATTCCTATCAATGACCCATGAAGTCACATAAACTCTGTGTAAATCTCACCTTCACACAATGCAGTGTTTTCTGTCATAATAGCAATTACAGTTGAATAAATGTGAGTGAGAGGCCACATAGCCTAACAAGAATGTGAATGAATAGGTACCACTAAGTACCAGTGTTTTCATAGCACCATTGTCACATATTCCCCCGATGTTTGCCTGTGTTTCCCCCTGGCCTGCCACAGTGCAGGTTGTCCCAGTGTGGGGCTGACTGGGCTGTGTCAGGTGTCCACTGGGGAGCTGTAGGCTGTAGAGCAAACAAGTGTCAGCTGCCTCATTTACTGCCACTAATTTACTGGAAGTAGGTTGAGCTGGGGCACAGGGGGTATGGTATGTGTTTGCTTTACACATATGTGAGTGTGTGCAGTAGCCTAAAAGTATGTGTCCCTGTGTGATTAACTGCTGTCATCATTATTTTCGTTAACAAAGCTAAAAGCTTCCACTCATCATTTCAGTCTTTGTGATGATTTTACAAATACCAATAATAATGTTACTTTTTCAGAAATCTTGGAAGTTAGCTGGAAATACTTCAGCTAGTTTAATTTGACTAAAACACAAGCATACTTATAACACTAGACAGTGATCAATGTTTACTCCTTCATTTTAATTATTGCAGTGTCTGATAGTGTTAAAGCAGCAAGGATGCTGTTTTTCTTCCTACCTTATTTTTCCTTAATTTTTTCTATT
Organism: Rastrelliger brachysoma; assembly: GCA_024605115.1. NCBI lineage: Eukaryota > Metazoa > Chordata > Actinopteri > Scombriformes > Scombridae > Rastrelliger > Rastrelliger brachysoma. The sequence goes on along the minus strand of JANJYP010249863.1, from coordinate 5,507 downwards.
TCCCATCAGTGGCTTCAAGGTAATTATTGTTGACAGTATATTTTAAATCAATTTGTTGCAGCTCTACATTGAAGAAATATGTTTACTATTCAATCAAATGAAAATATTTAACACATCTTCATCTTCATCACAGCATCTTTTGTAGACACATCACCCCAAAAATCTACCGACATATTTTATATCTCTGGAAACTTTAATGTCGCCACTAGAAATTAAAATAAAGTTCTTAAGAATCAGTACTGCAGACATATTTTGGTCAGCACTAGAAAAGTATTAAGGATTGATACTTTGCCCTAGTAATAAGTTATGTGTTGTTTCTTCATTGCGCCTCTCTGTGTGAGCAAGATAGTCAGAGATGTTAAGCAAGTCACTAGCATGTGGGTCTTGCACAACAAACCCACGCAGTCCACCGTGCCTCACTCAACCCAACTGCCACCCTCTCATTCCCAGCCCCCTCCTGCACTGCAGCTGCAGTATGTGTGTGTGTGTGTGTGTGTGTGTGTGTGTGTGTGTGTGTGTGTGTGTGTGTGTGTGTGTGTGTGTGTGTGTGTGTGTGTGTGTGTGTGTGAGTGTGACCACCCATGGTCTGTGCTGCCCAAGGATTAGGGGGCTCAGGCTAACCCAAACCTTTTTCTCCACCACTTAACGCAAATGGCTAAATTGGTACAGATGGCTTATGGTCAGGTAAGCTGGCGGCTCCAGCACTAGATGTNGTGTGTGTGTGTGTGTGTGTGTGTGTGTGTGTGTGTGTGTGTGTGTGTCTGTGTGTGTGTTAATGTCTGTATATGCATATGCATGTCCAGATCCTTTGGAGATGTTATCTGAAGTACATTTCTGTTTTTTGACTGGCATGAATGTGCTCTTTCTGCCCTGCACTTATAGAGGAATTTATTCTCCATGCTCTGTCGACCCCTGAGTGCACGTGTGCAAGGAAACGTGGGAAACAATTTCATTTTGCCCTTCTTCTTAAAGACCACCCTTTCCCTCATACTTTCTCCCCCGCATCTCTCTTCCACATTTTGATTGTTTCCATATGTCACTCTTAAGAGTATGCCTACAGGAAGTGGTGCGATGACTTGGTGTAATGATGCGTTGAAACATTTTCAGCAAAAGAGGTAAAACAACTCATTGTGAAATTTGGTGACAGTTGAAAAGCATCTCAGCATATATGGACATCTTGTAAAAGGTCCAGAAGACATCCATTACATGAAAAAGTGCACATTCAGTCTTGAGTTGTGTTAGGGGGGTTAATTTGCCTTTGTCTACAAAAGTAAGCCAAAATAACAGGCTTCTGGTTTCAGGCAGTGTCTTGTAGATTTAGTGCTGCACCCCTGGAGCATAAACTGTTAACTGCTGACTGGACCTTGGAATCCGTCACTGGATAAGACAATAACTTCTAATTTGTCTGTCCATAAGACTCTCTATCTCATAAGGCAAAGTAACTTGTCATCACTAAACTTCACTTCTTATGTGGTGTTCTGAAATCCAGCAAAAAAAGCAGCAATCTCATTGGCAGTGCATACATGCTGTGGAGGTGGAGACCATATATGGGTGAAAAAAAGGTCATCCAGAAAAAAAGTTGAAGCAGGCTCAGCTTTTGCCACAACACAAGATCTGAGACCTTCTCACTACTTAGACCAATCACATAAGTAAAAAATTACAGACTGAAGATGCCTATGGGAAGAGGAACTTTGTATAGCATGTACTTTTGTTGGATTTGGTCTGAATGCAGCCTTTGAGTCATTCACACAGGTAGCTTATATTGCTACTCAGTGGGTAAATGGAAATGGTCTGTCTTTAGAGACAAAATCAAAATGACTTTGCATGATTGTAATTGTGTACTCTAAAACATTTATTGATTTTTTTGAATTTTTTGAGTGGTCTTAAATGCTACACCTGGAATAAATTCAACAAATTGACAAAGATGTCTTAATGATTCCCTGCTTCACATTGCTGAGAAGAACATGAGATTATATACTTGTATTATGGTGGAACATTAAATTGTTTTAAATTGTTTTAAAACAGCAATATATTTGGTTATTATTTTATTAGTTGATAGGAAACCAAAACTAGCAAAAGTTAATTTTTAAGGCAGATGTTGAAGACAAACACTGCATTTTATAAGCAACGTAATTTGGCCTGTTTTTATTCAATTTATTTGCTGATTACAGACACCTTGCCTACATGATCAGTAACCAGCACAATAAATCACAACAGACTAGTTAATTTAGCAAAGCTGAAGTCACAAACTAACAAGTTTGATAGTTTTTATAGATTTGCAATTTGATGTGTGATAAGGAACCAAGACAGGCAAACATAGACCATCAAAATTAGAATACATATCTACGCTTATTGCATTTTTACATGTTGAGTATACTGGTATCAACTTTCTCTCTAATGGTTTAATCCAAATGAGAAGAACAGTATCACATACAAACACACACTGACTAGCTTATTGATAACACTTTTTAAAATAATTTTTCAAAATGGCCTCAGTCAAGCAGAGAAGTTGGTATAAAAGATTGGAAAAATGTGTCACCTGTTCCCACTCACTGGGTTGAATTTGTGGCTTATGGAGCAGTGTTAATAGGGATAAGCCTTATGATCCCAACTGGACTAACAATGCTAGCCCATGGATTAGTCACTGACATTTTTGGGAGAAAGCAGAGAGTGGGTTAACAACACATAGGGATTAGCTTATCCTCCATAGAAGACTGTGGTGGCCGCATAGCAGCTCTGTAACAGACATACAGCTTACTGAGATACCAGAATGACTAGTGGATGAGACAAATGATGACGAATAAACACCCTTGATGTTAGATGGCGAGGCTTTTCGCTATAGGTCAGTAGAGAATTACATTCTAGGTACCCGATCTATAAACACACTTTGAGCAAAGATGCAGTTCAAAGTTTGGAATAAGATACTTAGCTTTAATTTAATAATTATTTCCTGTTCATACCTGAGAGATAAAAACTGTGGGTAAAGGTGATTAAGTGAGTGAGACATATGTGCATCAGCTGAGATAATATAACTAGCTGAGGCAAATACGGATTGACACATTCAAAACAAAAATGTGACCACACACTCAAGTCTAATGTCTCAATTAAAACGTTGAACCAGAAGGCTGATTAAGTGTTGCCTAAATTGCACCAGATTTTATAGTGCATTCCTACGCACATGTTTCAGCATCTATGAATTTGTGTGTGTGTGTGTGTGTGTGTGTGTGTGTGTGTGTGTGTGTGTGTGTGTGTGTGTGTGTGTGTGTGTGTGCATACAGTTTGTTTGTTCATTCAGTGATTTATGACAGCTCATTATCATCAGGCTGCAGGGGTGTTTCAAGAGGTCTGTATTTTCCAGTAATCCTTAAGATTTACTGTCAACAAGTACCATCATACAACAACTATTCCCTGTGCTTTTTACTGTCACCTTTCCGTAATACATATACATTTGGCTTCATTGACTCAGCGCATGCTTTTAACACTACCAACTATTACCTGTTAGCAGGAAACATTGGAATTTTCTTTTGTTCAGACATAAAATTTATAGATGGTGTTACCTTGACAGTTTCAACTGTGTGTCTCCAGTCTTCCTCAGAAGACTATTCCAATAAAAAATTATAAAATATAAAATTCCAATATATAAGAAGACAAAATTAGCATAATCAGCCTAGCAGGAAACATATCACTGATGCCTTCACATTGGTAGAAAAGATATGATTCACTTTCGTATAAAAGACACCATAGCCAAGTACGAAAAAACCATATGGAGCCAATAAATCACATCAGTGATTAAGCTGATGTGATTTAATCATCATGCCACAGTTGCTATCCTAAAAACAAACACCAGGAGAGTTACAATTGAGAGCACAGTTGTAAAAACAGATTTATGTGATATTTGACTTCATCAAAGATGCTAAAACAGAACACTCATTCTGTGAAATAATTAAGTTCATCAAAATCAATTTTGCTGAAATGGAGACTGAGTCATACTGATACATGTGGGCAATTTCAATAAATGTCATAAAGGCATGTTATGATTGTGTGCTCTGCTTTGTTTGGATTCTATTCTCAGATAAAACTCTGCCAACTACCAAAAAATGTGCTTATCCTTTCTTTTCTCCTGTTCTTGGAGTGCTTTATGCAATTGTTATAGCCTTGAATCAACAGAAAAACAAAATTTCCTTGTGGGGTTTAAGGAGAAGATCATTTTCTACATCCTTTTCAAAAAACAAGCCATTTCTTTTTACTTAGCCTCTTTCTTTTAAACCACAACATGTCTGTGTTTGTCTCCTTATTACAGCTGTGTTCAGCAGAGGAGTGACCTTGGGGACAATTACACCACTCAAAGCAGCTGGAGTGGCCATGACCAGAGCTGCTCACTGCTGGCACTCATTTCCAGACTGAATGGTGGTTGATTTCATAGTTGCCTGACTCATTATGACCAAGTACAGTCTTTAAGTCAAACATGTTGGGTGTAATGTAGGCTAACATAATTATTCCTGCTGCACATGGTATCGACTAATAACCAAGGAAATGCATTAGAGTAGGAGTGTGAGCAAGCACAGGGATAAATAAAAGGCAGTGAAAGTCATGTCTTTTATCTGTGTGGGACACTGAGAAGGTGTGGTTGGGATAAAGGATGTTTGGGGACTGTGAGGCTGCCAAACCGGAACTAAGGGGAAGGACAGAGCAGACATCTGCTAGTGACCTTAGCACGCAAACCACAGCACTTCTATTGTCCACTGAACTACAGACAGATAAAAAGCTATGCACATACATAACCCAGTGACAGGGAATAAAGTCTCCTGTCATTCTAAAATAAAAATATCTCTCATAAATCATCTTCCAAAAAAACTTTAAATCCAGACATGGAAGTTACAAGGAATGGAAATACAAAACCACCAATGGAGATGACTTAAGTTGTGTTTGGAGTTCTGTTGCCTTGGAGACAGAACACAGATCCAAACAGAGGGTCAAAGGTTGCCCTGTTATGGAATGTTTACCAAAGACAGAATGGGTGAAGGGCTGGTGTAGGGCAGCACCTTCCCTGTCACCATATGCATGACATGTAAAACACCCCTGTGCTAAATTTAACAGACGGTGTTTGTGCCTTGTTCAGTAGCAGAGGTCTTCAGGGGATTCTGAGCATGCCTTGCTGGTGGGAAAGCTTAACGCTGAAGGTGACTGATATGTTGTTTCCGACTGTAACATTCAGAGGAAGGTGGTCAGAGGTCAGCAGCCTCCACCCACCTCTGTGGCTTGGCACATCCTCTGTAGCCACAGTGCTCTAAAAATAGAGTCACATAACAAAAAGTCCCCTCAGCATGCATAACTTGCATTTTGTCACTTAAATTACGCTTTTGAAGCCAAATCAATGACCAATACTGGTATGACAAAGAAATGAAATTATTCTTTAAATATGAATAACAAAATCACTAGGTAATATCACTAAAGTTAAAATCACTCAAGATAAAAAATAATGATATTAAAGAAGGATATAATGTGCA
>JANJYP010249853.1:0-10070 GCA_024605115.1 Rastrelliger brachysoma | reverse complement strand
CTGACTTGAGACAAGTTTTATAACACACAACTACACGACAGCCTTTAAATGATATTTTCATTGATGTAGTCATAGATTCTGATCACTGTCCACATTTAGTGGCAAAAAAAGAAAAAGCAGGCAGAAACATGACACAAAGTAAGAACAAAAGGCTCTGTACTGAAATCTGCTGTGAGCTAAACAAGCAGGGGAAATGTTAGTATTTTGTCCTCCTTGCTCACTTTTGGGTTTAGCACTCTACTGACAATAACACTGTTCAAATGTGACCTCCTCTCCCAGTTCTGCCAGACACAAAATCCTCTGGAAATAAATAATTAAGTAAATAAATAAATAAATAAATAAAAATAACTGCTGGCACTCAAATGACCCTTGAAAACTAAGAAGTAATTTGACTTTTCAGAAACAAAGGAGTGATACAAGGCGCCATCTAAAGGCCATGGTATAAAAGAACAGCGTCATCACTTCAGGCAGTGTGTGTACCACAGACTTTGACATACAGTTACTCTCACAAAAGGAGCGTTCAGTATAAAAAGAGGATTTTCAAGCCTTGGTGCTTCATCCTTATGCCTTATTCATTGACTTTGTCTCACCAGTCATCACTGAGAGTTTTCCTCTCATTCTCTGACTACTCATATTGTATCACGATGTCAACTAAGCTCATCAATTCTGTCTTATAGTGCTGATTCTTTTCCCTCTCTTTTCTTCTTTTATAATGAGCAAAAATAAAACACACACTTTGGTTAATCCAACTTTTCTTTTAGGCAGCAGTTAAAGATGCAATCATTTTCATTCTGATTCACCAGCGTGCTCTCCTCGCCTTAAGATTCCTGCTGAAGGAGCCAGAGTGGCAGGCAGCAAAAGACAAGGACAAAAAAACAAAACTAAACAAGGCTGCTCCCAGATCAGGTAACGTCAGATCTGACTCCAGATGGATGGCACCAAAAGTTTCTCCTCCTCACCCACAAATGACACAAAGAATTCTGGATGACAGGCTAGCAAGACCATAAGACAAAATGATAAAAACACCCCAAAGCCAGTAATTGAACCTTTGGCTCAGCCAGTCATGGAGCGCAGGTACCACAGGTGAAAAATGTTCAATGTGTTCTTCATGTGGCATTGGTAAGGGCACCTATGCTCTGTGTCTATAGGATTGTCACTCTTTAGGAAGTGTCCCTTTGTCCTCGTTAATCGTGAGTCCTTGTCATGCTCTCAGACATCACTATTGCTTTTCCGTCTTTTTGAATAGTGCAAATTGAAGGAGGACACATGTACCTCTATTCATATTAGAAGAAAATGACAATGGATGTAGTTGTTACCTGTTAGTTTTTAACTTTTCCCAAAGCTCTCAAGGATGTAAAGCCAGATAAGATTTGACAAACACAAAATGCAACCTTGAATCAATCACAATGATGCTGTGATTTACAATTAACTAGGTCTCTGTAAACAGGACGACATACTAGAGCTTATTTTTTATATTTCCACTGCTGCACTGTTTCCGCCCAAGAAGAGAGCCTGAACTTTCATATCAGATTTCTGGATATTGACTTTTTAGCTCACAGCAGAGCTGTGCACTGACAAAACATGCTAAATGTGCCCTAATGGCACAATTACTTTTTTTTCTACAGTGAAGCCTGGAAACCACTGTCAAGGTGTTCAAGGGAAGGCAAACAGAAGTGTTTGTCTAAAATCTTATCTGACAGGGTGCAGCGGAGGAGAACTTCTTTGGCAACTCAGGAAGAGCAGAGGAACCTTCAGGGTAAAGAGGTGAAGGGGGCTAATTACGAGTCAAACACTGAAATCTGTTCTTGAAGAACAGGAGACCATTTTTTGTGTGTGTGGCATCAGAGGAGGCTGGCGGGTAACGAAACTTGGCATAAATTTTGTCGCTCTCTGATTGGCTGACCCAGGGAAGTTTGATTTTGGTTGCGTGGTTGACAATCACATCATCACAAGAACCCACATGGAGAGACCCCAGGCCATCGATGAAGAACTCTGAAAAACAAACAAAAACAAAACATTTCAACCATATATATGCAAAACCTGGTAAAAGTCTTTGTAAGACTTGGTTTAATATATGTCAAGCTGATTACTGGGGGAAATAAAATGCAATATTGATGTACGTGCATATCCCTAAATGAAAACAATGTGCAATGACTCATTAACAATAAAACTGAGAGTGAAAATGGGAAAATTTAACAATTCCCCAAGTCAGGGGTGGGGACCATGTGCATGAAATCACCTGTTGAAGTGTTTGGTTGGAAGGAAAACCTGCATACACATGGCTCTCCATGGCACATGGTTCCCCACCCCTGCCCTAAATGAACTTCATTAAATATAATGCATGCATTTAGTTCAATTCTTGCAGTATAGTGACTCTGTGACATTGACGTGTGCTGACAAGAAAATTTCACAGGACAATTTTCCTTGAAAGCGCTATGTTGATTTAGAATCTCATGTTATCTCAGTTACTGCTGCAATTAGATAAATATCAATTATGAGTTCAAATATAATTTAGTGATATTATATACAGTGCTGGAAAAAAGTTTTCAGACACCCTTAAAAATGTACACAATCTCAGTGGGCTGGAAATCTGTATCCTCAGGTGTGTTTCCTGTGTTTGTCTCTGAGGAACTTTCAAATGTGCTGGCTTCATACAGACATGAAAAAGCATGACCCTCATTAGTGGATCACTGGTACCAAAATGACCCAATACTCAAATGTTCTTATGTATTTTGAGAGAACCAGTCAATTTTTAGTTTTTAATGTCTTTTTAAGATTTATTTATAATTAGCGATGGGACTGTACTAAAAGAAATTGCACTTCAAGACTTGCAATGTTCTGCAATATTTGCAATATTTCAAAATGCATGAGGTGTCCCAAAACTTTTTTAACTTAACAGTATTTTTGTATTTAACTAAACAGTGCAATCTGGTGGTCAAACACTGCTGTTTCTAAGTCTGCTGTCTTGCTGCTTTAAAGTGATACACACACAGGCATTCTTCATAGGCATGAGTCAAACGCTGGTGCAAAGAGAAAATTATGTTGGTCACTGGACTACAGAGCTTTGCCGTGTTTGTAGTTTTGGCTTTCTGTAGCTGAGCACTGGGCACTTGGAAACATGCATCCAAAACGCTATTTTAAACACACATAGAAGGTTCCACGTCGCATGGCACTTCCTACAAAGTATTATCCGGGTCTCTACACATTGCTTCCAGCATAGAGAACATTGTTAGTACACACAGGGATGTGCACCAACACAATAAAAGTCCATCACTGAATGTGATATTAATGTGCCATTAATTCAGTCGAGAGAAATGTAGATATGTCTTGAAACTTAGTCTGTGAAAATGTCTGATAGTTCAGGGCAGTGACATATTTCTTCATCTTGAATGCATGCCTACAAGTACCCAGTACTCAGCTAGAGAAAGCCAACCGGGCTAAAAACTACATACATGGCAATGCTCTGTAGTCCAGCAACCAATGTAATTTTCTCTTTGCTTGACTCATGCCAAATATAAATCCATGCGTGTATCATTTTAGGATCTCACAGGATCAGGATGAATTATAAAGAATCAATCTTAGACTTTTCCACTAGCATCAAATAAAAAATTCTTTCTTTCTTTCCTTTCTTTCTGTTATCTGTAATTGGCTAGTTTTTCTTTTTTGTTGATCAATATTATTTAAAATCACTGTTTGTTGGTCATGCAGTGTTGATCCAAAGACGATAAGCAACCACTTTATGGAAGCTAACATGGATCCAAATAAAGAATGAAGAATATTGAGCAGTACAGTATCTACAGACATGCTATCATCTCTGTGTTTTTTGATATGAAAATAATTCTGTTTAGGTTTGTACTGTACTTACCCAGGTGAGCAACTCTGGCGAGGCGTGGATCAAAGCCGACCTGCTGGACTTTGTCGGTCCGAGCCAGGAAGAAGTTAATGACCCCATCAGTCACTACACAGTTGGGGAAGCCTTGGATAACATGATGAAATCCTCTCCTCATGTGTAAACAATCACCATCCTCCTCCCCGGGCTCAATGGATATAGTCTGTCTGTAGGTGGCAGTATAGCCTGTGGCCTCCCGCACTGCACCACCAACCTGACACACACACACACACACACACACACANCACACACACACACACACACACACACACACACACACACACACACACACACATCAGCACCTTGTATCTCAGTGAAAACAGCAGTTAATTTGTCTGTCACTTACCAGGTCCAGAGTGGTCCTCTCTAAGACATCCACAAGCTTTTCCAGCTTGGTGTTGGCTGTAAAAATGAAGTCATCATCCACCCACAGCACATACTTTGTGGTCACCTGGGAAACGGCCAGGTTTCGTCCAGCAAACCAGCCCTACAGTACAATATACAGCACTGAGCTTGAGATCCAGACAATATCAACAGCAAAAACAGGAACATGTATTTCATGAATTTTCTAATGTGCGTATTTTGCATCTACACTTCACTACCTTTCCAAAAGGCATGATGTAATGCTCGATGTAAGGCCCAGAGATGGTTTTGGGATTTTCACTGTCATCAGCAATTACTATGGTGACAGTAGGATAGTATCTTCTCACACTGTCGATGAGATCTTGAAGCTTATCATAACGCAGGAAAGTCTTGGTAGCTATGGTAACGAGGGCACTGACATTGTAGTCTGCAGAAAAGAACAATCAGACAGGAGTTACAAATAATTCAGTTCAGTTTGCACGTAATGGAATATTTGACTGCATTCATGGATGCTGTTGACATTCCGGTGGTGTGTTTGTACCTCCTTTGGATCCTGTGTTGTATAGTTTCGGTGTTACACCATGACGGATCTTGATACTGAAGGTGGCTTGATGCCCCTCTGTCTCAAACTGCACTGAAATACACAACAAAAATTACTTTTAATTGACTAGACTTACGTAATAGGATCAAACCTGTCGTCTTACTGTTGTCATATTGAATCTCAACAGTTGTTTCTGTGGAGCTGTTATTTTTATGCACAGAGAAAAAAATCCCATTGAAAAGAACATGCTCCATAGCAGGTAAATGAATCATCATCACTCAGAAGAGATCTGATCTCTGGTTTCAGGCTTTGTCTCTATTTTTGTTCATTCTTTAACTGAACTATTGTAGCAGAACAAACAGTCTGTATTTAACAGTAAGGCTGCTTTCTGATTGGCTGCCCACATTTACACAAAGAGATGGCATCTAAACATCTGCAAACATATCCTGCACCAACCTGGAAGGTTGCCTAGTACCACTTAAAAGAGAATTCACCTCTTTTATTTCTATGTGGCGACACATAGCAGGTGTGATGCCACAACAATAAAAAAAGAAAACCAAGACAATAAAATATGTATCCAATATAAAACTAAACCACACAGCACCTTAGAAATATGGATGATGTCTCAGTTACATTAATTGCATATGTTTTCTTCCATATTTTTCTTTTAGAAGTTAACATGAAAGGTTTTGAGATCTCACCTGTGTCCGCTGTGCTGGGGTGGAACAGCGTGTTTGTGTAGGTGACAAATTGCAGCTGTCGGTTGAGGTTCAGCAGGAAGCTACTGGACAGCAACATGTGCATCTCACCATCACCTTTGACTTTCACCCCGTCTACCTCTGCCGCCACGTTAAGTTTACCCAGTGTGGCTGTAATGTTTACCTGCAGCGAGATGGAAAGAGAATAGGTGAGATAGTGAAAGAACAGCACATCTGTAAAAAATGTTACAGTAAAGATGCCATACTCACTGAGTAATGGTCTCTGGGAAGGTCATGCAAGGCCAAGCCTGAAAATGTGATTACAATTTAAAGGATTAGCTGCTGCAACCATGGGACTTTATTTACTCCACATCCTGAACAGAAATTGAATAATTGTGTGCTCTGTCTAAGGGGATAGCATACTGCAAACTGTTCTTCATTGCAGACTGTGTGTCAACATGTGCTTATCTGAAGATTTTTTTTATGTTACCTAGACAAATACAAGCATTCATCTCATTGCAGAGTTATTTTTCAGAGTCCTATTTTTGATATAATTTGATATGTACTTGATATTTGGACCTCACACATACATGTGTAAATCAAAGACAATGTTCAGTCATACAAACATGAATCAGCAGTAGGTTAGTGTTACAAACTGATGAGTGTGTCATTGTATATTATCAATGGTAGTGAGAAGGGAAGACTATATTAATTTTATTTACAAAAGCACTGTGCAAACCGGTCAAAAGTTTGGACATACTTTCCCATTAAAGTGTATATGTACGGTATTGTATATCTCATGTCTTCACTTCACACTACACTAGATCTAATTATTTGGATCTTAAACAAAATCAGGTTAGTATTGAGCCTATTTTGCACTACACAAGAGGAACAATTTACAAATGCTTGCTGATCGCTTACATTCCTTTCAAACAACAGATTTTAGTGCAGTTTTTTTATGAATGAGGTTGATGTCTTGGGTTAAATGTCTCAGTTTGTATAAAATTCTGTCCTGCTCTTTCTGCAGTCATACCTGGGATGATGATTGTTTTCAGGGGTCGTACTTCCACCCCCTGTGTTGGATACTGTAAGGGATTGTTTGCCTCTGCAATAATGAGCACATCTGCAGGGGACTGTGACCTGAGGGTGGATCAGGAAAATGCAACAACCAATCAATAACAGCCATTAAAAGACTAAGTCACCTGATGATTTTGTTCTCTATCTTGCAGTGGCATTTACCTCTTCTGAAAACTCTTGTACTCCTTGGCCCGTCTCCTCTTCATCTCCTCCAGCTCAGAGGCCTCAAAGGCAGTGTGCAATGGGTAAGCTGACACACGCGGGAATAAGAGTTGGGCGAAGGGCAGGTTCACTCCTCCACCCTCACCCTCACATAAGCACCTATTACGTGCCAACAAGCTAGGGAGCAAATGAATAGAGAAACATGTGTGTGTGCGCATGTGAGAGGTCTGCTATGCTGAAGAGTTGACAGATGAAAGAATTTTGTTTTTTTTTAATGCTTCTTACCTTGCAACATTGTCCCTAACACGAAAGGGAATGTTGCTTAATTGGTGGTCTGGTTCTGGGAGCCTCTCCTCCAGATGCCTCTCTATTATGGGCCCTGGTCGCTGCCATACATCCACTGTAGTGTAGCCCCGGGTGGGCCATGAATGGAGGAGAGCCAGTACCAGCACCACAGACACCAGGATGGCGAGCAATACCGTCTTCCTCAAGGAGCGCATCCTAAACCTGACACAGACAAGGCCAATAAGAGTTTACAGAATAATCATCACATGTTAAGTACATTGTTATTGGTCTATTCATCTGTAAGAGAACTCCAGAATAACAGACGAAGGACAAAATCCACAGTTTTAAATACAAGATTCTATAGGGTACTGCACCATTTTTTGCCCTCAGCTTGGTGAGGACACACTGTCCAGAAAATACAAAGAGGAAGCTTTGGGCTAAAATGTCTGTGGAAGTCTTGATTTGACAAACACAGACTGTGAAACCCCATATCAACTTCACTTAAATGTTTGTCTTCAGTCTCTTAAAAACATCAAGAAGTGACTAGTAAACCTTTCAACACACATCAAGGCATGTGAAGTATTATTTCAAGATGGACTTGTATAAAAGTTATCCTCCAATCATCGCCCTGGCTCCAAAGAGTCTCCAGATGCCCTGTGGTTAATTTTACAGTGGAACCACTGGAGGAAATTGATGTTGAGGCTTTTATTAAACTCACCATCAAGCTCTGCAAAGGCCTGATAATAACCCACTCATTTGAATCAGGTGTAGTGAAGCGAGGAAACATGTAAAACATGCTGGGTAGGGATGCCCCAGGACCAAGATTTAAAAACACTGCCCTAAATGGAATCCATGTTGCTCTACAGGGTAACAGAAAAAGCTCTGGTATCACAAATGTCACATCAGTAACAAACAAGTAGCAACATGGACTCACATAACAAATAAAACATGTCACAAAACACCAGACACAGTAACATTCATGCAGTCATGGATCAAACACTGATCTGCTGGATTAGTAGAATGAAGTTTCAGATCAAATAGCTCAGTATCATTATGTAAGATCTAAAGTCAGCATTTCAATGGTTAATCAAACACAGAAAGCAAACATCTGGGAGTTGTTTTCTCCCTCCTTACCTCTCTCCTCTCCTTTTGTTATCGTCTATCATATATCCACTCCTCACTTTTTCTCAGCTACGTCTACCAACAGCAGATGTCTTGCTCTCCAGTTACACAATGAGCCTTTTCTCCTATCGCCCAGCTGAACAAAACCTCTGTTTCCGCTCAGAGTGTTTATGAGATATTACTGGTATGCTGGATTCCCTCTCTGTGGTTGAAGCCGTTTCTCCAGCTAGCAAAACCGATGGTTCTCAAAGCAGGGTATGGAAACCTCCGGGGGGGCCTTAAGGGTGTTCCAGAGGGTCCCTACCGAAAAGGGGGCGTTTATTTTCGCTGTAATTTCATCCATGTTTACACAAAGGCTACAGACAATTTTGATCACAGGTTTCATACACTTTCTGTAATAAAACATCTAAAAGCAAAAAGCTTATCAGATGGAGGATGTTGGGACAATATTTTATCAAGTGGTCTAATTTGTGTCAGTTTATAGCTTCTTAATGTGAAAAAGTTTGGAAACCACAGAGCTAAACAATCACATACGCCCAGAAAGACATTTACACTGAGGGGGTTGCATTGCCTTTGTTTACCAAGAGACATGACTTCACTGAGAGAAACACAAATCAAAACTACCTTCACAGAAAATAGCCAACTGAAATCAGAGTATACTGTTGCCATAAAACAGCATCTTAGTTTATAGACAGAGTGGCAGCAATTCTAACAGCTTTGTTTCTTGCTAACTGAGCAACAGAAACCCTAATAACTTACACAATTATGTATACTCATCTTTTACAATCACTATACTACACTGAGGTGTTGTGACTTGTGGCAAATTGCAATGCAAAATTAGATCAGCCGTATTAGATTGAAGAATATGAAATAGATTAAAGGTTGATTATTTAGAATGGGGCAGAATACCACCATCTAGTGTGTCTAGGTCATAATCGCAACAGCAAAAATAATTCCAGCAGTCGAGTTGCCTGGCTCGTTGCTAGATCCAGGTGTGTTACGTCAAGTATTGGACATGGACACATTGAAGAAAGTATCTCAGTTAGAAGGACATGGATTTCATATTTCACAAGCATGAATACTTGGGGAGCTGCAAAAAGTCATGTGACATGGTCGGTGTGGATAAACTGAAGACATTGAAGATACTGAGGCATAACAGCAGGCTTTACTTTAGCTGAGTATGGCAAGCCATTTTATCATTTAAAAGCCAGTCCGGATATATGTTGCAAATATCTGTAATTCAGTTTTGCCTAGTCAAAAAGAACATTTCAGATATCCACAAATACATTCTTCCTTTGAGAAATGATGTCACTTTTGCCATTTGTGATGTGGCATTGTTATTATATGGCGCTTTTCCACTACACCATCCAGCTCTACTCGACTGGCTCTTCTCGGTTTGAGTTGTGTTTCCAACGGCCCTAGTGTTATGTTCTTTAACGAAACATCAGGTTCAACTTTTGTAATAGCTTCCAGCTAGTTGTTTATTTAACGTCTAGCAGAACATCAACTGACACACACAACTTCCTGTAACAACATTTAGTCTGACCGAGCCCTGCCTAAAGGTTACACTGCCACCTACTGGCACTACCTATCACTACACCTAGTACATTTACAGTGGGCAGGGTCGTCATTACACGGCGGTGCTTCCTCGTACCTCCTTTCAACTCTCGCTGGAACCGCTCCTTAGTCTCAATATATTCCTCCTTGCAATTTTTGCCTTTTTTAAATGGCTGGTTTGATTCTTCTGTCGGGGTGTCGCGCTCACTCCTCCGTGACAACAGGTCTGACCAATAAGTGGCCGGCAATCGTTCGACGTCACCACCAGCTCGGCTCGCTTGGAGCCAGAGCAGAGGAAGTACTAAAAATAGTACCTGGTACGAGGAACCATACTCGTGGAAACGCTACACAAACCGAGTAGAGTCGAGTCAAGTAG
>JANJYP010249850.1:0-10939 GCA_024605115.1 Rastrelliger brachysoma | reverse complement strand
GAGTATTTTTACATAGCTGTAATTGTAAAAGATCTGAAAACTTCTCCAAAGGTAACTTGAATCATAAACACTGCACTCACTCTTCCCTTTCTGCTTGGCCTTTCCTCCTGCAGCAGCTTTATTTCCAGTAATAGCAGCGAGCTCGGCCTCCAGGTCCGGGTCGTCCAGATTCTCCTCCATACCCATCATCATTTCCTCAGGGTTCAGGTCTACAAACAGACCCATCTGAAACCAGGAAGCCAGAGATTAACTTAATCTCATTGGCAGCTGTTGTCGGGCCTAGAGATGTGCCAGTATACTGTTTCTACTACGCACCACAACAGTATCAATAACACTAATTACTTCCATTTCCATTTTCATTAACGTGGTTATCATCATTTCCAGAAGAAACCGTGAGCACAGATCAGCGAACTCGAGTTCAGTTTAACACTGCACATGCAAAATAAAATACAACTATCAGCAGATTTCATTTAACCTGCGTGACATGTAAGAGCCCACTAAAACCATCATTATGATTTGTGTGTGCCTTTTAAAACATTGACTAACTTTGCAGATAACACTAACGACAAAGTACTTTAGCGCAAACTTCAGAAATCAGTTTCAAAAGGAAATATTCATGAATTTAGCACAGACACTGCGGTGTACTTAAAATGCAAACTTTTAAAACAACTTACTTTTTTTTTTTTACACAGTTCAAACAGTTTTTCTTTGATGTAGGGCTGCACGATATGGATAAAACCAAATGTCATATTTTTGACCAAATATTTTACAGGAGCCAAAATGTGTTAAAAAAGTTAAATATTATAAATATTATATATTTGCTTGTTTGTGTATGTGTATTAGATGTTACTGCTCCTTTAGTCGGTGTAGTGACTGACATCATGTGCAACAGAGTAATTGCAGTAGTGATGAGAGCTGCATTAGGAATGAGAGCATATAGTTTTTATACCATATGACCGGTACTGTAATTTAATCTTTACGTTTCAAAACAGAGTTGCGTCTCCTGTCAGACTAAGTTACTGTTCCTACAGCTCATTTGTGGCACCCAGAGAGAAAGCCACTATATATCTCATCAATATTTCAGCGGTTTTGTAGCGATGACTGTTGGTGTTTACACAAAATATTTACACAACAAGATTACTGATAAATAAACATCATTAATGTGGACATAATGACTCAGTAGTTAAAGGCAAATAATAGAAGATCTAGAGCAGTCTGTAAGTTCAGAAACTAGATACTGCAGTGCACATTATTATAGTATTAGAGTATTTTATCATTACATATACATAGACATGTATTTGTTTATTACTACAGCTTTTGGGGTAATTTTCGAGTAATGAGTCTGTTCGATTTTTCTATTGGACAGGAAGAAATGTGTTTATTGAGCACCCACATGTGTTTCTATGTGATGTGATAAGTGGCTGTCTTAAGTGGGGATGTTGCTGCTCGAAACCAACCAAGCAATTTCCTGTGAAGAATCAATAAAGTACTTATCTATCTATCTATCTATCTATCTATCTATCTATCTATCTATCTATCTAGTTTTGTATGCAGAGTGCAACGATTTAAACAACAACAGGACTATTTAAACAACAACAGGACTATTTAAACAACAACAGGAGGCTTTCAGGAAATGTGATTCGAATGATAACACCATTGCAACCCACAGTAATGGTAGCAGGAAGTTTTGAGACCTCTCTAGCCATAGCAGGTGTACATCAAACCTTACAATAAGCACCTTGTGTTGTATCAAACATGCTCAGTGTTGTAGTTACCTGCTTGGCTGCAGCAGCACCCTGCCCTTTGGGTGCTGGAGCTCTCTTCTTCTTACCAAACATGTTGCTGTTGGTCTATAACAAACCCCGGGTGATCCAAACTATACCTACAAACACAAGTACATTAAAGAAAATCTGTTGTGTAATGCCATCAGTGCAAAGGCAGTAGTTTAAATCATGTGAGTGGTTGTCAGGTGCCTCCCAAAAACAAGACAGCCAGCTGCCAAGTGACGGAAGCGATTAGCAGAGAGGCTAGCTGCTATAGCTAGGTAATGTTTTTTTCCTCTTTATGACCCGAAAAAAGTTAATTTATGAGAAAGTATCAGGCTGTTGGTGTGAGTATAAGTTTTAGAGGTGGTCCTGTAAACTTTAAAAGCGTGAGTCCGTACCTGCTGGTTCGCCACTTCATCAGAGGAGCACTTTCATTTCAGCTCTGACATGATCACTGGGGGTATCACTGCGCATGTGCAAACAGAGGGAGCGTCCCCCCTTACAACAAGAGTTAAACCCTGAGCATTGACTGTCAGGGGTCTTTATACATCAATAACTTGCACAAATAAATACATTAAATATGACCTTTAATTTAAAATTATGTTCTTAAATTTTACACTAATTTCATGTAAATGTACAGTTTTTATTTTGCAGAGAGGGTGACATTTTTAGTGCAAATTACCATAAAATTGAACATTGGGAAATTCCTTGACTGAAAAAAAATACATATATTTTCTTCGTATTGTTTAGTTCTTTTTGAATTATATCCAAAAAGTACAGTACCATCTATAATATTGAACACATCTTCCCAGTGTGTCCAAACAGTTACTGGTACTGTAGAAGGTGTGTAACTGTGAGTTTAATATGCTCAAGTGAAAATTATTTTCAGTCAGTTAAAGAAAAAAAAATACCAGCTATACACATTTAGCAGTTTTTAATGTTGCTTATTTTAACATGTACAAAATTGCGCCACCTACTGTGTAAAATGGCCTGCAATAACTTTATGTAAAATTAAAGGATCTTTACTATTGAGCATTATTGAATATATCTATAAATGCGCAACATATTTCCCTATCCTCATAGAAAACACCATAAATCTATACTCTCTCTTAACAAGGAAAAATTAAATTAACCTTTCATTCATTTTATTCTCCAATTTCTGACTTCACTACCATACTATGTGCTTTTAAAATCAGGATTCTGTATAAATATTACAAAATATAAACCAGTTAATAGCACTGCTAAACTATTGTTTTGGGTTTATTCCATTTTTTTCTGTGTGTAGAAATAAATAATACTATGAATTTTGTTTGAAAAACTGTTTAAAGTTTCAGTTTTGGTTAAATGCTGCTTGACAGGAAATCTGCCTTACAAATCAAAATGACTGTAAAAGTCCACCTTAAAAACATGCCACATATGCTGCTTTCAGGCTACCTCTCTGTAACTCTCAAACTACATGACCTATTTTCTCTGTCAAAGGGGAATAAAAAGTCAGCATTACTGTAAACAAAGACATTTTATTTTTTTAATAAATGCATACAGAATATGGCATGATTAACAATCATATATATTTCTTCTATAAAGACAAGCTGGATCAGAAGGTTTAGGCTCAAACCTCTGCTGGTTATAGACAGTTTAAGTCTGATGTTTAGTGCAAAGAAAACCTGATCCAGATTGTTTTTAGGGTTATACTGTGTAGAAATGAAGTAAACAAAATCATATCACTGCTGCCAGGTTCAAACCTTGTATGTCCAAGACTGTTACTTTAAAGAAAAATAAAAAAATTCAATGCATCCAATGATGTAACAGACTTAGTGACAAGCACTTTTTTTCAGAAATCTGAGATGTGTGTTAAGAATGTGAAAAAATACCAAATATGACGGAATATGGAGACATAAAGTTTCGGACCGACAGCGACGATATCTAAGTTGAGAGCTTTGGTTTTTTTTAACATTACAGATCCCTGTTGTTGCTGCTGAGAAGTTTGGGGAAGGACGTGCCGATGGATTGACCGTGCCGAAAGACGACCAGCTCCAGGACGTACTCATCGATTTTCACCACCACAGAGGTCGTCTTCTCAGTCGACATGAGGAAGATGATGGTGAAGAGTGCAACCTCGAACTCAGGACTAACGCCGATGAAGGAGCCGCCGATCGGTTTCACCAAACCCTTCCAGCTGAACTGCAGGTTCAGGACATGATCGTCTTCATCGGGCTGTAAAACAATAACGAGGAAGTTAATCGAGGTTAAGTTAATTAAGTACAGATGTTGGTAGACATGACTGCATTATGAAAGCCATAACAAACTAACAGGTGAACTAACAAGTGAGATGCTCATAAAGCTTTTTTTTTTAAAGCTTTTACAGAAACGTGATGCACACTGTACATTTTCTTCTTACAGTGTCTTTGTTGTCTCTGGCTTTGTAGCCCTTGTAGTCGATGTGGTTGTGTTTCTCCTGCAGGTAGAACTGGATCCAGTTGTGAAGACCCGTTACCTCCCGACCATATTTGGTTTCTCCGACAAACACGTGTTCAAATCCACAGGAATCCTCACTACAGCGGAAGTAAAACAATTATTCTCAGACATCAGTTTATTACACGTCCATTTATTCATCTCTTTTAAAGGTTACCTGATGATTATTAGAAATGTCTTTGTTTTCATTCTTAACTTATAATATGTGTTTTCAGTCTGTAACTACGTGTTTTTCATTGTGACTTCATCTCAGCAGGGCTCTCCTTGGTAAATAAAGGTTGTTACATAAAATAAAAAGTCCTTGTTTAATGAGCTTTAGTTCCTTATCTGCTTCCATTGCAACAGATAAAGTGATAAAGACTGAAAATGTGCAACTCTCCTTTAAATAAACAGTCAAATATTACAATAATTCACTGAAAAACACCCAGTGAAGTTTGACCCATCCAATCAGATTTATTCTTTCATCAAACCTTTGAATTCACAGTTCATGTCTTCATGTTAAGACCACTGCTGACACTTCCTTTTTTTTGTTATAATCCACTATTTGACAAAAAACAACATAGGTATTTAACATGGTTTAAATGCACATTTGTTCAATCACTCCATTTACCTATATGTACATATTATCAGACCCTTTATTGATCCAAAAGGAGACAAATCATCTGTCTCTTTATTCAGTGTTTCAGCAGCAGGAAACCAGTCCTCTATGTCAGTTTAACAGTCACTCTGGAAATGATTAAACCCCTNCTCTCTCTCTCTCTCTCTCTCTCTCTCTCTCTCTCCCTACTCTTCAGCTCCCCCTGCTGTCACTTTGAAACTCACCCTCCGCTCCTGTCTCTGTGGTACAGGCGAAACCAGATGTCGTACAGCTGCCTCTTGAACTGCGTCGTGTCTGATGGCGACTGCCCCTTCCTGACCAGATACTTGTGAGCACACTGTGAGTTATAAAAGACAAAAAAAAACAAAAAAACAACACATTTCAGACTTTAAAGAGTAAAAAGTGGTTACTCAGTAAACTGCATAAAATGATATCAGAGCATGTTATTCATAAACTAAAGATACATAGTAGAGAAAAATGTTTATGTATACTGAAAAGACAAATTAATAACATAACTATCCTTTAAAATATTTCTTTTTTTAGGTGGAACAGCCTCTTAAAAAGACTGGTTTGGAGTACACTATATAACTAAATAAAGATTAAAGAAGATGCTACAGGAAATAATGGCTGATCCCACTCGCTTTAAACATTCCTTGAACTCGTCAGTAAACAACAGCTTGAGAGTCCGCCTGCACTGTGGGAGGTGTCCAGGAGTGTAAATAGCAGCTGTGTTGGATCAGTGACTGTAACAACAGACGTGCTTCAGATGTCTTTTTACAGCACCTTCATGAGATCCGTCTCCACTATGGCGTCGATGAAAAGCCGGTTCTCTTTCAGCTCCTCTGATGTGACAGTCTCTGAGACACCCGTGGACATCTCATAGTTGTCCAGCAAGTTGATGAAATCTACATAAAAAGAAATTTGTTCTTTAAAAAAAAAGTGGAAACTTAATTAGAGGAAGAAGAGAAATTTAATAAGACTTGCTACCTACGGGCAAACGTCTTGATGTTCTTCAGTTTGTCCTCGTTGACGTATGTGAAGAGAGGAGCACGGGCCTTGTCTCTGGCGTAGTTACTGCCCTGAGCCACATAACCTGCCCGACCCTGAACGCAACACACAAACACAAACAGCTGTCAGCCTGCTGTGACATCCGTGTGTCGACATTAATGTAAAAACTGTAAAAAAAACAAACAAAAAAAACTAGACACAAAACTATTGAGGTAGTTTATAAAAAGGTAGTATATAAAAACATACTGAATAACCACAGCAGATATAAGCAGTCTATAAATACATATAACTGTAAGTGTTTCTACATATGTCAGGTAAACTATTATTCAACTACACAAATCACTCACCCTCAATTGTATAATAGAAATTAGCACTTATTAAATGATTCTCTGTCTTTGCTTAAAGCATGTTTTGTATTTTTTATTTTACTATATACTCTGAATTTTATTTTACAAATAACCCAAACCAAATCCCACATGGTCCTCTGCTGAGTCATTTGAGTCAAAACTGACAAACACTGACTGGTTTCATTTTCTCACAAGTGAGAATTTGCTGGGGTTTTTTATTGTAAATTGAACATATTTGTGTTTTGAATCATTGAAATGAGACAAATAAGCAATTAATACATGTCACCTTAGAATCATGATGGATGGATTTAATGTATTTTCTGAGATTTTGCACAGTTAATAATGAATCCATCATATACTATTAACATTAGAGTTATTGTACATTGAAGGGAAACGTGCATTACTAGAGATCACAGAATCAATGAAGTTATGACAGTTTAACAATATGTTTTAGTCAATCAATCTCAAATCTATTTATTACTTTGTTTCATTATCAACAGTTCATAATTTATCATCACTCCACTGTGTAAATATGTGTTCATACGTTAACTGCTGCTGAAATTGTCTCCTCTTTTATTTTTTGGTTTGAAAAAAGTGTAGTTAAAGTTACAGAAATCCCCGTTTGTCCTGTCACCTTCCCCCAGTTTCCCACGACTTTACACAAGAGAGGAAAATGAATTTCATTGGCTGTTATTGAGCGGGCGGGATGTTCAATTTTTGGGGCGAGATGTTGAATGTTTGAACTGGAATCTGATTGGGTGTTGAAAAAAAAACACTTTCAAAATTTTTGGACCATGTTGTCTGATAGATGAGTAATTACTCTGATTTTTAAAGCCATAGTGGAATGAAATTCAGTATTCATGTCTGTACGACTTTAATATTATGACGATGTACACACTATATTATTACTGTAATGCCATAATGTGGTACATGATGCTCTGTAGGCCTATTATCTGTCTCATGGTGAAATGCAGTCCTGTGTTGACATCGTAGTTTTACAGGATTAGACAACGCTGCTGTAAATTCCCTGTGATGAAATGTGACAGAGCTCACTCATTAGTGGTTGTACAGGATTTGACTGTTCTCGTGTAAAGTCCCTGTGATGAAACACAACAGAGCTCACACATAGCTTCCTACTTGTTTTATCATTTTTAACTCCAGGGCTTGTTTTAATCTAACAGCGCTTCCTGCGGCTGACACCAAAGAGCGATTCTTCTGGTAAAACTGGCGTGCGGCCCGGATGAGGTTTGCATTTATTTCCTGTATCTCTGAAACGTTTTGCATTTGCAGTGAAATGATAATGTTTGTCTTCTGTTTACAGACCTGGAGGGAAATTATGTAATCGGTCCCCGGCTTGAGACGGTTGGTATCTAAGTGCCAGAGTTGGTTTAGCACCTCGGTGAGCTCCTGGTTAGCACTTTGGCTGCAAAAAGACAAAAAAACAAAGAAAGTGTGAATTCACTGGAAGCGCATATAAAACAGACATGGTACAATGATGCTTCTTGTACATTTCATCACAAGATGGCGCCATAATCTATAAAGCAAACACAGGTGACAGGTGATGGTTTAATTACTCAATGTGTAGGAGTATCCTGGAATTATTTTACAGGATCCCTCATGTGAGTACAGGGAGGAGTGTTTGGGAATGTATGTAAGGTGGTTTATATCCCAGTATTCAATGTTCAGAGACAAAAATGCACAGACAATGACTCACAGCTGATATTTTAACCTGTCAGGGCAGGAAAAGCACGCAGCTGTTACTACTAACATTAATGACAAGTCAGCCTTATGCTCTGTATATTTTTTTTTTATTTGCAGTGATAAAGTTCAAAGATGTAGTTAATCATTTATGCAAACAATTAACTGAGGTGTTATAACCTTCAACCGACTCTGTGATATGACCGACTTCATTGCTCTTTTCTAACAGCGTATACATCTACACATACATATATATAAAGACTGGTTGATTTACAGCAACTGTTGAAAGTCAATTCATCATTTTTAGCCACTTCAACAATCTCAAGCTCCTCAAATATGAAGATTTGCTGCTTTTCTTTATCATATGTGACAGTAAATTGATTATGTTTTGGCTCTGGATGGAAAAAAGTTACAATTAAAGTAACACTGATACCAACTGAGTATTTCATTTGATACCCATCATGTGAACGGAGGCATTAAAATACATAAAATGCTTCTACTCCTCCACATCTAAATGATTTGTCACATTAAATTAAAGAGAGCTAGAGTTGATTGGCTGTGAGCAAGTCCAAACAAGTAGTCATATTTTATAACTCTGGGTGCAAAAAGAAGGGATTTGACATTTGAATATCATCTCCTTGAGCTATAGGAAATAATATCAGGTATTTTTCAGAACAAAGACTAAACCATTAATCAAGAAAATCATTAGTAGTTTGATCATTAATAGAAATAATCATTCATTTTAGCTGTACTCCACTAGTGAGAATAGAAACGAGGTGTTTTACTTCAGCAGGAACAAATGATAAAAAGGAAAAGGAAGTTTTTATTCGGAGTCTGGGGTAGTTCCCTTTTTTTTAACCACCACTGATTCATTCAGCAGTTAAACCAATCAAACGTGTGAGTGAGTCATTCAGGAAACATAATGCTCATCGACCCTTTTGTAAGAATGCCCTAATTGATTAATTAATTAAGATAACAACATGTTTCTCGTTTGTTATGTTGTGCTGTTTATGTTTGACATATTCTGAGGTCTACTTAACATTATCACAAACTCAATATGTTGCATCACTGCAGGCGGATTTGGTTTGATTTCAAAGCCACATGCAACAAATCCTAAGGCATATGTGCGTCACTGTGTTGACTACAACATGTTTTAAGTGTCAACATGAATTATTTTGTTGGCATATAAACAAAAGTCCAGCAAAAAAAAAAGAGATGCACACTCTCACTCATTAAAATCTACAACACTGGCTTCAGTTTCTCATGTACAAGGTGTCTTGCCTAAAGCTGAAACAGCAGCTATACCTTCTGTTATATTCTTTCATTGTGCTGCAGGTGTTGCTTTTGTTATACAGATACAATACCAGTGGCAGACCAGCATTGAAACACTTCAGTATAGAGTATAATAACCACACCTGCATCACTAAGGTATCACTGTGCAGCTCAGTGTGAAGTATGTAACATGAGATACAGTGAAAAATGCTGCTTTTTTTGTAGCAGCTACACAAATATCATTTAGGTTGAGAAAGTGAAACTATAATATGTTGCATTTCCACCACATAAATAAAGCCCATCTCTGTAGTACACACACACACACACACATATTGTAAGAAGGTATGACTAATAGGCAAATGACAGGAAGGGACAACTTCAGAGACAGAAACTCCCCTGTTCTTAATTTAACATGGATGAATATCACAAGGAGGAACAGCCACAGTTTTACTGCTGCAGAGTCTGTTTCTAGACAATTATGTCCTATTGTATAATTCAACCCACTAATCACTACCAGAGCTTACTCTACTCCTTCACACGCACTAACAAACAAAACACCGCGTACAGATTTTCAGTTTCTTTCCACCATTAAGGACAAGAGAGAACAAGAAGAACAAAACTATAAACTTTTTTCGACATAAGCTGCAAGAAAACATTATGAAAAGTGTCCTGTTACAATGTGGCTACGAGTTCACATTAAATATTTCTGCAGAGAAGTGAAACAAAGAGTAAAAATGTTTGTAAGAAAAGCTGATAAGAAACACGCACTCAACAGGAAGCAAAGAAGAAAACCGTGAAAATAAACTTAACAATGGAGTATTTCTTTCTTTTTTTGTTGATATATAACTCTTACCTTCTTGCCATGTCTTCGTTGAGTGGAAAAAACTTCTCTGACTTGTCACATCCTCAGAAAACCACCGTTTTATGCGGACAGTTATCTGAGCTGTCAATCATGACGGGAACAGCCAATCACAGGACAGAAAACCGTATATGTCCCGCCCACTTTTTTAGTATAAGGGCGGGTCCCCTGCTGTGGCATCTTAATAATGTATAGACTACACGCTTTTACAGCATAGGTCAAGTGTGCTTTATATAGAGGTAAAGTTATTATAGAGGTGAGAATAGCTTCAAAGTCACTTTCAACAGATCTATCAAAGGTTTGCTGCAAAAAATAAGATACTACATTATAATTTATGCATCCTACTTCAAGCAAATTAAATGCATTTTGCTATATTCGTCTCTAACATAAAGCTCAGTTGTTTTTTGGACTCAAATGTTTTGGATAATTCACAAACATGTGTGAAAAAAAGTTGTTATACCAATTTTTATGGTTATAATATAACTTACTATATTATTGAAGCTTACAGACCTAAATGATTAATCATAATTTATCCTAACCCCACAAATATTTAATGATTTAATGCATGTTAGGGAATATAATTAATAAAGGCTTACGAGCAGAATTTATGAATTTGCATCTATTGGAAGCCAGTCTTGGTCCAAAATGCAACAAGTGTGATGTGGAAATACGAAGCCTCCAGAGCACAAACACTGTAAATTGACATTACAGTAGATATCTTAGGTCCAACTGATATAAATTTAATATATTAACATATTCATATACTATATTGTGGATTTTTGATGAGGGAGAAAGAAATTTAAGGTACAGCACTTTACACATGTTAAAACATTACAATTTATCTTTTGAGAACCGACAGTGGTAGAAATATATTAGAGAAGAATTTAATTTGTTTATTTTTGGATTTTTATTTTTTTTT
>JANJYP010249829.1:0-16804 GCA_024605115.1 Rastrelliger brachysoma | reverse complement strand
GGTAATTGGTTTCTTCTCCTTTCTCCCCCTGTTTCCTCTGACACTATATGGAGTCATCACTGTCCTGAAACGTATGAGACATAACATCACAGATCTGACCTAGTTAGGCTTGCAGGAATCATTTAAAATAAAGGAAGTGTAGTTTGCAATGTGTGTTGCCTCAATAACCCTTCTTCAAATTGAAGAAGTTTCTACCAAATCTGTGTCATTCATGTTTAAAACTGGTCACAAATATATAGTGTCTCTTTTTAAAATAAGGGGGCAGTAATTTCCTAATGTTACTCAAACAGAGGAGTAAATCTTTTATTTGTAGGAAATTATTTTTCACTGCAGATTAGATAGATAATACTCTGTATTTTCTACTGGGGGACATTTGACATAGATCTAAATACATGTAAACATACGGTACATGACATCAAAGTAACATCAAGATAAAGTTGTGATGAGCTGCAAAAGCACTAAGAGCCAACCAGTGTTTTTGCAATAGCAGTTAACTTGTTTAAGAACCCAATTTGGTTGATGTGGTCCTCATAGTTTACATCCTTGCTGAAGGCAGCGTTCATGAAGAGGCTGTTAAGGGACCACCAGATAAATACACAGTTAGTGATACTGGTTGTGAGATTGATCCTTGAGTAAATGTGCATGCCTTGGGCTGTAACATGAATGACTATATCACCTACAATTATGCAGAGCCACTTAAGACACACTTCAGAATTTTTTTTCAGAAAACATAGTACAGTAAGCGTAAAGTCTATGGGCAACTTTTTGTGTGCCATCAGAAAGCTCTGCAGATGCTCATACCAAGGCCTGTCTGTTATGTCTGCAAGGGCTGCATCATCTCTGCAATGTGAAGAATGTTTCCTGCTCTTTTTTCTTTTAAAATATTTGGCATACTACAAAAGCATTCAAAGAAAAACACACAAACACATTACAGCTTCTGGAATGAAGCCAAAATTAACAAATATTGAAAGCTTTACACCACATAAGGGATTAAGTAGATAACAGTAACTATATCTTCATATTCAGTTTTAAATCAGACTATCAAATGAGACTACCAGGACGTCCTAAAATATTGCAAATATCATCTTTGAACAAAAATTGTGGCTTTTGTGAAAACTCA
The DNA here is from genome assembly GCA_024605115.1 of Rastrelliger brachysoma. NCBI lineage: Eukaryota > Metazoa > Chordata > Actinopteri > Scombriformes > Scombridae > Rastrelliger > Rastrelliger brachysoma. Next base: position 15,684 of record JANJYP010249829.1, on the reverse strand, counting down.
CTGCTTGTGTGGTGCAACAGTTTCACTTCCCTCCCCCACGTCTGCTCCCCTTTGCAACATTCACTAAACCAGGACTCTCATTGATAATCCCGGCCTGATTTAGTATGAGATTTACAATTTTATACGAGAAACACAGTTTGAATATAGAGGGTACGATGGTCTCCATGAAGACAGTTGGCTTCAAAATTGTCCAAAAGGGAATTTAACACCATCAACTTTGTTATGGTCTTAATGTGGTTGTTCAGTTTCAGGTCTGAGTCCATCACTACAGCTACGCTCCTGGCTTGGTCTGTGGTTTTTAGCATTACTGAGTGAAGTTAGGTGCTAACTTTTAGTTGTCCTGCTATGGCATCAAAAAAAATGAACTCAGTCTTGTCTTTGTTTAACTGAAGAAAATTATGGCACATCCAGTCATGGATTTGATGAATGCAGGTACACATTGTATGGGATTATAGTTTCCTGGTGATATGGTTATGTAAAATTGTGTGTCATCTGCATAGTTATAGTAACTTACTTTGTTGCTCTCCATAATCTGGGCTAGGGGAAGCATGTAGATGTTAAACAGAAGAGACCCCAGAATGGAGCCTTGGGTAACTCCAGATGTAATTGTTGTTCACTCAGATGTGTATTTACCTATAGACACAAAGTAGTCCCTGTCCTTTAAGTAGGATTTGAAACAGTTAAGAGCTGTGCCAGAAAGTCCTAACCCTTTTTTCAGTGATTTTGCCTAAGAATGGCAGGTTTGAGATGGACCTATAGTTGTTCATTACACTTTTGTCCAGATTATTCTTTTTTAATAATGGTTTGATCACAATCTGTGGATATCTGTGGGTATCTTTGCCATGAACATAGTTTTCCTCCAATTAAGGCAGTGGTGTTCCCTCCTCAAGGTTTTTTGATAGTGTGTTATGTCTTTCTCCTACACTGTTATCTCTTGGCTCTTGTCCTTGGTAGAGGGAGCAGATGGGTCATGTAAGAAGTAAAATAGGTTAGAGGCAAACAATTTTACTCCCAATTTGTTAACCCTCATCTGCCTTAAAAGGTGTTGTCATTCCCAGAAGATGGAGACCTGAGCAGCTGCAGTAATAAATGTTTGAAGAGGACACCTAAATCCTAGTCTCATCTTTGTGTCAAAGGGATCCCATACATCTGGCTCTTTCTGCATTGCTATTACCCTTTATATTTGTATTTTACATCCTGGCAGTATGTAAGGACAATTTTTTTAAAGTGTCTATACCAAATTTTGAACCACTGATCTAGTCTTATTGAAACTAATAATTTAACATTAACTAATATAACCAACAAACAAATACTTTTACCTATTCTAACCAGTTGGGATCAGTGGGCAGTCACATTTTGCACCCTTGGGAAGTAGCCTTCACATTCAAAGCAGCAGTAGAGGATCAATAACCTCTTGAACACAAAGACACATTGTGATATGATGACTCCAACCATTTGTCAAGGTGGTCTGGGACACATCTGACCACATATCTTTTGTAGTGTATAAACAGGGACACGTAGGCCTATGAGCATCAGTGTGACACAGGGTCCAAGTCTTACTTTCATAAGCTCAGCCACTGAAGCAGTTCAGGTACCTTTATAGGTATGACCCCCAAGCCACCAACATTTTGGTAACTTCACACATTGAGGGGATGAAGTAAGAGAATGGGGTAAGTGTGTGGGTGGGTTTAGAGGGGGTGTTGGGTGGGTGGAGTTATATTGAGAGCTATTTTGTAACATTTCAGGTACTTGTGCTTGCAACCAGTGCCTGTCTCCATGGCAATCTTGACAAATAGGTGAGAACACAGGAAGTTCTCATTTCTCTTCACACTTTCAAGTTCTCCCATGAAGTCCGTATCCACCACCATAGATAACATAGACATACGTGGCATAAACAACTTCAATATTCTCTAAACTAACCCTTTTCTTTGATTTGACCCACTTTGGTGAATCTAAAAGCTATTACATGGGTCAAATTTGAAAATGGAAAGCAATTTGTAGCACCTAAACTAAAGTATAACATTTTCAATTTTTTCGAATTGTGATGCCTTTTAGAAAGGTCATCAAATTTCAAGGTTAAAGAACACATTTGGGGTGTTTTTACAGCTGTCAAATGTCAAAACAGGTCATTGAAGAGAGTCATGCTTAAACTAAAATCCAGCTGTAAGTTTAACCTAAACCTCAAACCCTAAAATATCTGCTTGAAGTTGAGACAGATTACCAAAATGTTATATGTCTTCAAATGGGTTATTGGAAACATACTGCACTTGTATGTGAATACATTCATGAAAAAGAAACCAACAAAAACAAACAAACAAAAATTCACACCCATGACTGGGTCATAGATCACTGGGGTTTGCTCAGAGACGCATGTGTCATCATCTGGAAAGTTGAACACACACAAAAGAGAAAGTGTGACATGTTATGGAACTCTGCACTGTTTTTAATGCATAGATGGAAAAGTAGGGGAGAATGAGGTAAGTTGAGACAGAAGTTAAGTTGATACCCCACCACCACATGGAAGCAGGAAGTGCTTTTTTATTTGAAAAAAAACCCCAAAACTCTTAACTAAAAGAGAACAAAAAATTAGAACAGTTCAAATGTTAAGAAGCTTTTGGGCAAGCAAGTGTTTACTTTCTCTACCTCATTTTGTTTTATGCTACATGACTGAATATTAGCAAAATATATAAGGCCAAAACTATTTAACTGTTTTGGTCTTGCTTCAGGATAAATGTTTATTTTTTTCAAACAAATATTTATTTTGTTTTACATTAAGTTAATGAATGTCAGCAGAAGAAAGTGATTGTTTGCAAGATTTTGAACACTTTGCTAAATGTTCTTTATATGAAACTTTATTTGGTTGGTTTTATATTGTTAAAGTAAATACTATTTGGGAAAGGACAATGTGTTGCTGAATTATATTTCCTGAAAACAATAATTGTGTACTTAAGTTTAAGCAATGGTTAATTTACCCTCAGATGTTGTCAGTTTATCCCTTGAATTGGATCAATTTAGTTGAGCCACAGGGCCAATTTTTTTTTTTTTTGACAAGTCAGCTTTCTATGGTCCTTTGTCATGCATGCATACTTGTGATGGCAACTGACAGATGCAACATGAGTAAAAGGTGGCTCATCTTACGCCACTACCCCCTAAGTCAAAATTGGAGTTTAGTAATTGCATTTAGGCCTATTTAGATTTAAGAACTGTTAACAAACATGAAATCATCAGAATAAACATATCAAGAGAAATGAACACGCTTCCATCAATTCCAACAAAAATTGAGCCGGGCCATCAGCCAAGAGGAAAACAGCCATTTTTGGCTTGAACAATAGTAAGAAGGAGAATTTAATGGATGCTGAGCTCAGTAGGCTACAATTAGGAGAAATGTGATGGTGCAGACTAAAGCTCCAGACGAACCAATTACAAACTTATTGGTATGAGTGTTGTAGGCCTGCAGTTTGTCCTGTAGCAGCTGTTGACGGTCCTGGCACAGAGAGCTGAGGCCGCCCAGGGAAACAGACTGGTGCAGTTATTGATCCAATACACACTGCCATGCTGTCTGTCTGAGAGCAAAACCCTGCAACCAGGCAAACACTTTTATGGTCATTTTGGGGTTTTAAGTGGGAGAACAAAGCAGATAAAGGAGAAAAGGGAGGGTAGAAAGTTTTGCAACATGACTCATCAGCGATCCGTTAAGATCATGTTTACTGTTGGATGGAAGTCATGATCCTGTTTTCTGTAGATGTCACTCAGTATAAACGCAAGTGAGAACGTAAGTCCTGTTTGGATTATTTATTCAGCCGTTAACTCCTCACTCACTTACTGCCCTGTCATTAGTTAATTATCCCCTGGTTTAGCTGAGCCAATCAGTTGTTCTTGCTTAAACACATGACTAAATCAGTGCTACAATTAGCACTGAATAATTAGGCTAATCATACTGTAAGATTATGACACATACTGTAGGTTATTTGTTGTTTGTTAGTTCTACCATCCAATTCGGAAAAATAAATACAGTAGCCTTATTTTAAGTCATAAATGTACTTATCTAATAATTTGTGTCTGATATGTTTTTCTAAAATGCCTACCATCTACCTTGTGCTCCTTGTGAACAATCCAGAATATGAACATGCAAATTTTGTTAATTTCAAAAGTTTAACAAATGAGTACAAGATGTCCTCACTAAAAAGTGTGTGTGCACAGGAGCTTATAGGCCTCCACATCACACGTAATTTTAGTATTGGACAACAACAGCAGCAACAAAATCAAGATTAAAGCAGCAGAGTCTCACTTCTAGTCTCAAGTATGGGTCAAGAAAGCACTGGCTAGCACCCACTGACCTAGTGAATCATGCCATGTTGTTCACGTCATGACCCAGATTTATGGCTTTTTAATTTTTCTTAGTTTTCAGTTAAAAATTTTTAGTCTCCAAACCCGAGCCAAAAACCCCCTAATGACATCATCAGAGTTATGTTTTTAAACACAAAACCACAGAAGACATTATATACTGTTGCTATAGGTAAACTGAAATTAAAGGTGCTCCTGAGAGCACCTTTAATTGAGGAAATGTAGTTTTTGATATATATTTTGCGTCAAGATATATTTTTGAGTCAAAAGGATGAACATGCAATGTGATTTTGAATACTTTCTAAATATCAGCAGGTATCATTATTAAGGTGAACTCTGAGATAGTTACATCAATATGAATTTGCTAAGTTGCATTTATTGTTTGTTGATCGAGAACGATATCAAAGGCTTAGGTTCCCAGTTATCTCATGCTCATTTTGAGTCCAGGGTTATCGTGGCCTCACAGATTCCAGTCTGGCAGACTCACTGTGACCTCCATACAAACACCCCCTCCATGTTCTCCATGTGCAGCTGTAGAAAGTTGTTTAATGAGTTTCCACAGTTTACTCGCTATGGGTCACAGCGTAAACTAGAAGAATTATCCTGCTTTGCTATGGCCCACTGCTCTTTCCCATCATTTACAGCAGATATCAGGATGAAATATTTCTGTTGGTGGTAGTGAAGTGATGGGGGTCCGGAAACTGTACAAAAGTCTCCGTCCTGGTGGAAATTCCCTTGGGAGAGAGACCAAAGAAAAGCAAACTAACTCAAGCAGGGCTGCAATGAAATATCTCTCATACTGTGGATAAAGAGCTATGCACTTGGTCATGAAAGTACTGAGGCAATCAACTGTAAGAGGATTTTGTTGCTGTAATGCTATCAAACTGCTGAAAATTGGTTTTATGGTGAAAATAAGCATGATATAAGATTAGAAGTTTACAACATTGTAGCCGCTTTCTTTACTTTGTGGACTAGAACAAGTTAAGTCAAGATTATTTCTGTTGCCCAACATCACATTCAATATATCAATGGACTTTAGAGGTTTAGAACAGCAAAAATATGGCGTGCAGGGCTGGGCACAATTTAAAAATCATGATACTAGTCCCTTATTGTGGTACTGATACCACTATCTCATTCAATACATTTTTTCTGCCTCATTTGATATCCATCATGTGGAAGCTTTCATTATGTAAAATGCATCAACTCATCCCCACCTATGATTTTTTCATGAATACACTTTGAAAATGTTCAGATCATGCAAATATTTATTAGATAACTGTACAATTATCATCCTAGACTATATGGACTGTAAGAGCTGTGGTTGTGGGCCAATCACATGAAATTAAAGAAAGTTTGCAGTTATTAGCTGCAAACAAAACTATACATATGGTAATTTATTTTCTACATACAACTCAAGAAGTTTCAGTACTACCTGGTACTGGGTTACATCTGTTGATACCTTAACCTTATCATTTCCCAATACTCATATCTAATTAGAGCACAAGAATAAAAAGAAAAAAGCATAGGAGAGGAAATTTGAAAAAAAAAATCACCCTACTAGTATTATTACTAGTTAAAGTTTCCCCTCTGCTTTCACTATCAGTATTTCTATTATTGTTGTTGTTGTTATTGCTGTGGTTCACTCTCTACTCTCCCTCTTTCTCCTTCATACCAGCCAATTGAGACAGATTGCCTCATGTTAAAAGGGAGTTGCTGCTGTTGCCAAGTACTTGCCCTTGGGGGAATGTTGGGTCTCCATTTATTTAAGAGTACAGCTCAGGCCTGTTTTATGTGAACAGTCTCCTGAGATAACCTCTGCTGTGATTTGGCACTATATAAATAAAATAAGTAAAACTTGACTTGAATAAGCAAGAAAACAACAATGAACAAGTGCACATGAAAGCTGTTCAGAAAGTTGCTTTTCTTTCCAACACAGAAAAAAAGATAACCAGTTTTGTAGCAAGACATTTAACATTAAAACTTTGTAGCCTATAAAAAGATGAATAAGTCATCTTTACCACAACAAACTGACTGACTCAGAGCCTTTTAATTTGCTTGCTCAGGTTAGCAACAGGTTTTGTATATGACAACCCAATAACAATTTTCCACAAGCGTGCGTCTGCAGTCCCAACAATGACTAACATTTCCGTTTTGTTAAGTGTTGCAACTACAATTCTGCAATATGCCTGGATGTTCTTCATGTATATCACCTCAGAGTTATGAGTACTATGTATGCAACATGTTGTAATGAGTTAAAAAGCATGTTTCTTATCCATTAGGGAGTCTTTTCTTTCTTTCTCAACTGTTTATATTAAGCTGCTTGTTCACAAACACAAAAATGAAGTGAACATGTTTGCTTGATGTCACAGCCTCAGCAGTTTATTTGAAAATGTACAAGGAATTATCTTCATTATATTCTCAGCTGTTCTGGGAACAAAGAGAACTACATCAGAATATACAGTACTTAATGTCAAAACCTCTCAATATTTCCTCTTTACTCACTGCTTTATTCAAAGATATCCAGAGAAAACAAAAACGATGCAAGTTAATCTGAAAAAAGGACAAATGTGCACACAGAGGAAGAGACTTGTAGTTCTTTTATATCTCCAAATATATCTTATTTTCTACATTTAATGCAACATATCTTTTCAAAGCTTAAAAGATATAAAAGCCTGTAAGGTTTTCTTTTTAAACACAAAGGATTACATTATGGAGGTACTGCTGCTGTGTAGAATTCATTAATCAACCTGTGACAACATCGACCTGAGGAGAAACACTTCTCTACAGACATACAGTTAAAAAAGAGGCAGGTTGTCTTGCTTGTCAGAAATGTGGGAAAGAGAGAGGGGTGATTATAAAGTTTGACATTTGACAAATTAATTTGTCTTTTATCTTTTGCAGGATACATGTTTTGCAGGATATTTACCCTGAAATACCCAACATTAACAATATAACAATCATACTGAGTTGCAAGATTAGCCACGTTACTGTATCATTTTCTGTGGTAGTTCTCTATTCTGCATTTCACGAAAGACAGGGCAGTAACAAAAGACTGTTTCAGAACAACTACTCCCCATGAACACAATCATAAGGATTTAACAAGTAGTATATTTAGCTGGACTGGTAAGAATACTGATGTCTACAACATAGCAAACACACAAATGGACAGAGGACAAAGTAGATTGCACTGCATGACTGGTTTAGAAGCTTCTATGGATGATTTCATGCTTCTTTCCCCACTGCATAGCTGGGTCACCACTGAAGTTCATTATAACCACTATGAATCCAAGCTGCTGGAATTCACAGAGGAACAAGTAAAAAACATTTGAAAGTCACTAATCACTTCTATAGGCTGTGATAGTCAACTGAGTTTTTAGCTGGACTTTAAAGTGGATTTTGGACAATGACTGGTGTCCTGCCTCTTTGAATCCGTATGTCTGAATGCACTGTGACACAGAATCACAACACCACAACCTGAGAGAAAATGAAACCTGTACCCCACTGACAATGGTCTCAGTTATAGTATCATCAAAGCACAATTAAATACATGTTTCCCTGGAATAATCAAAATAATTTTAAGCTATCAAAATATTTGTTTATTTATGTTTAACATAATCTACCCAAAAAAGTTCCTTGGAGGTCATGTAACACTCAACACACTTAACTATTGTGCATTTTTAGTCATTTTCCATTATTAGAAAAATAAGTTCTGTCAAGAAGTGATAAACTTAAAATAATGTGTATGTATGTACAAATGTGTCTTTGCATATTCTTGGGAAACATCAGTGAGTGGTCCCAGGCAGCAGCTCTGCCTCGGAGGCAAACAGCTCCTTATAGAGTGGAGGGAACATAGAGTGAGCAGTGAGTGGGTAACGCTGACTGAACCAGCGCAGCTTCTCCATGTGCAGACTGCACAGTGAACGCAACACCTCCATCCTCTGGTGGAGCTGCAGAAGGGACACATACATATTAGGAATTTCTAGTACAGCAAGATATGTATTTTAATGTGTACACATTCATACAGATGACCAAACAAATATGCTTGCTTCTTAAGTAGCTTTTGAAACTCAATCAGAGCCCTAAACAGCATTTAACTGCTCTTTACTGAGCCACGTACCTTGTGCATTAGACTTTGTTGGTGGTCTCGGTGTAGGATGTGTGTGAGGCCTAACTCCACACTTCTTTGCACTCTCTGTACTCTGCCTCTGTCTTCCAGACATGGTCGGTCTTTTGGAAACAAAAACAAATTAAGATTTTTTAACAAAATTACATTAATACTAACTACTCTTGCCAGTGTGAGAAGCTGTAGCTCACTGTGAGGCCTGAAAATAATGTCATATCTATTAACAGCCACTAGGGGGCAGAGAACCTGTGTGTGAATGAATGAATCAAACAAGCAAAATGTTATTGAAACAATGTTTTAAAAAAAGAACATTTATATTAGTCAAGAAATCATGTATGTTCATATAAAATATTTGAGTTAAAAAGCAATTTCTTCAATTTGTTAAATATGTTAAGAATTTAACAAAAAACTATACAGATTGCTTCATTATGTGGAAAAAACTAAACTGAAATAGACTAAGTTAGACTCTAAAGTGGATAAATTAAACCAAATGTAAGCCAGCAAAATATTATCAATTAACTGTTGGTGCTCAGTACAAATTAATTAAATGAATGAAGGAACAGAGAGAGANGAGAGAGAGAGAGAGAGAGAGAGAGAGAGAGAGAGAGAGAGAGAGAGAGAGAGAGAGAGAAATACAGAGGTGTTCATAAGTCATTTTATACAAGCCCAAGTCAAGTCACAAGTCTATGAGCTAGAGTCTGAGTCAAGTCTCAAGTCTTTGAGGGTCAAGTCCAAGTCAAGTCTCAAGTCTCTCACTGACAGTGAATCAAATTAAATCAAGTTCTGACTATAGAGCTGTACAATCCTCTATAAGACAGTATAAAATTGATAAATTGTAGGTTCATTAAATAGAATCTAGTGCAATGTGATGCGAAGAAACACAAAATAAGAATTATTTCCATTAAAAAAAAACACATTCATATAAAAAAATACAATAAAAGCACTGATTCAATTCCTTTACTCAAGCAGTAAGAAAGTACAGGCTCTGAAATGTACCCCAGACTCTAGGATCACCACTGGGACTGAGCATAATGTGTTGTTTGTTTGTCTCTAACCTAACTTCAGTAGATGATTTTGATATGTACAGTTGCTCAAAGCACCTTCTTAACGGGAGTGACACAAGATCGGGTATTCCATTTGTGTCTTTTTATAATATCAATGTCATAATTTTGGATCTAGTCCATGTTGGTTAATTAAAGGAAATAAAGGTTATTCATGAGTCTTAGGTGAGTCTTCAGTCTCAAGTCAAAGTCTGAAGTCTTTTGAGGTCAAGTCTGAGTTGAGTCTGAAGTCACAGTTTAGTGCGACTTCACGCACACGCACACACACACACACACACACACACACAAAGTGCTATAAGGTGCTCGTAGGTTAGTTTAACACTAACACAGAACATTAAATGAAAATGATGCACCATCAAAAGCCAGAAAATCCAAAACAACATCAACAAAAGAGAAAATAAGTTTAGAGGCCATTTCAATGCAGGAAGCTCCCTAATGGAGTACAAAAACTAAAATATGTTGCCTGTCAGTTTTACTACATACTTTTTATGCTGTAACACAGAAAAATAAAATGCAATATAAGTGAAAGACAAGTGTATTGATCTCACCTGCATTGATCAGCACCAGTGCACAGAAGAGAGCAATTTGTTGCTCAGTGAGCTTCAATGCACACATGGCATGAGCAAAGTCAAATACTGCTGTAATTAAATCACCACATGCTGCAAGAGAAGACACCAAAGAGTGTCAAAATAATTATATACAGAGATGGTTTCAAGAAGTACCTCAGTGTAGAGAGACATCCTCACCCAAAGACTTGAAGATTTCAGTTCCAGCAAATTTCCCATCAAAGAAGACAGTGTTGTTCTCTGTGTTAAAGAAACGACTCATCCTCACCAGAACCACCTCCATAGAACCTGAGCAGGAAAAAAAGGAAGAAATCATGTCATGCATTAGTAAGAAGAAGAAAAGAAGGATTTTAGAGATTTTACATTGTGAGTGCAGCCGATGATCTCTTGTCCATGACTACAAAACTTACCAGTCTTCAGAAGTGCAATCTGATCATTCTGGCTGAGCATACGGAAACCTGGGATGTGTTTAGCAAACTCAACCACATACTGCACGGCGTCAGTGAGTCGAATGGCACAGTGCTGCCACATATCATCCACTGACTGGTAAAGACATAATAGAAAGAAGGTGTTTGTTTGTGAGTTTATTTTTCAGAAGTTGTTTTGCAACATGACAAAAAGGGATCAAATCCCACTATCCCAAACCTTCAGTCTACTGCTCTTTTCTCTAGTTTAACATATCAAGTTCCTGTATTTTATATTTTCTTGATTAAATATTTTAACAGATGTCCTGTTGGTAAAGTTTTGCAGGGTAAAAAAACTTCCTGTGTGATCAAAGAGGAAGAAGAGAAGTTTTCTCAGTTTTCTGTCTGATTCATCAAACAGTAAAAGTAGCCTCAGCCTAAAGCCTTCTGAACTGATGTGTTTTGTTTTGAGACTGATTGAATAAAGTCACACAAATGCAAGAGGGGGCCTGAGAATAATCAGTGTAAGAGACAGAAATCAGGTTACTTTGCTCTGGTAGGCTTGGATCTCGTCCCTGCTGAACAGTTTCCATCTGAGAGCCTGCAGCTCCTCCACTCTATACTGGCAGGTCTCTCTGTGTGAACGCACAATGCTGGCACACAGTTCATCTGAAAAAAAATGAAAGCACTCATAAATATTACATACACACTATAATTACAAGTGCATTTTGGCAAACTGTGTCATTTGCTCACCTATGTTAAGCAGAGAGTGGGGATAGAGGCTGTAAGGATCCTCCAGAGGGCTGTAGGGATGAATTGTCATCAGATCATGAGGCGGTTGTCTGGAGTCAAATACTGTCACGAGGAATAGAAAGAACAGAGAGATAAATAAGACATAGAAAGAGGAGAATGAAGGAAAATGTGCAAAATGAAGAGTGTACACACAAGTGCCTCACCTCTTATGTCGGAGTGTCCGTTGTTCTCCCCCCTCCCTTGGGATCTAGACGTGGGAGAGACACCAGAGCTTCGATAGATCATGTCCGACACCTGTGACTCGCTCGGGGAGCACACCAGGTAAGGGTGAACATCAGTGGTGTAGGACAGCAGTCCAGCTTCTCCACTGAAGGAGTAGGCTGAAGCCATGGGCTGAAGAAGCTGTGAGGAGCGGTCCTGGCGGCCCTTGGTGGGGTAGGACAATACAGATTGGGGGTCTGCCTGAAGTTGCTGCTGCTGCTGTTGCTGCTGTTGCTGCTGCTGTCGGTGTCTCTCCACCTCAGCAATCAGAGAGTCCCGTTGGCGCTTGGACATCCGTCCAAATTTCACAGCTGAAGGGGACAAATATAAAACCATGAAGATAAGAAGAATGAATGTAAATGAAGAAGATAGTGGATCTGTGTGAGTGTGAGTGTGGTTGTGCTTGCGCCTCACCATCTCTGCTCATGCCTTGCGCTAAGCACTTCTGCAGACGGCAGTGCTGACAGCGGTTGCGGCTTGCACGGTCGATCTGACAGTTACTCTGCCTGGAGCAAGAGTATGATACAGTGGGCAGCTGGCTACGCCGGAAAAATCCCTGAAGCAAGGGTACCACATTGTCAATAGTTTGAACTATATAGAATTTTATAGCAGATATTAATATTGATATTTACAAAAAACAGCATATTGACCAGTAAATAAATGCATTTATTTTTTAAAGATATGAAGTTACGTGGTGAATGAGACATTTTATAATGACAAGTGATCACTGGATGACAAACTATGTAATAGTAACACTGTTTCCTTTAATACTGATAAGTGATGGCAATGTTTGATGCTGTCTTCTCACCTTGCAGCCCTCACAAGTGATAACTCCATAATGGACTCCAGAGGATTTATCACCGCAGATCTTGCATGGGATAACTTCAATTTGGGCTAAACAAGACAGAAGTAAAAACTGTTAAGTGAACATTTTACAATGCAGTCTTCTTTTACTTTTACTGTAATAGACTGTAGACCACATATAGACCATGATCCAACACAACTGACAAAATAACAAATGGTTACTGAAAAAATTATTTTTGTTGGTATGATATCTTTGCAAAGACGGATGAAAAGTAGATTAATCTACGGTATGAACTTATGACCTGAGATTCCTATATTCACACAAACGCACTGCGGAAAACTGTATAATTTCAATAAAACTGTGTTGTTTGATTAATATTAAATAATTTCTTGTGTTTTATGATTCATAAATAATTTCAAAACCCTGTATAACAACATTTGCCAAATACCTATATAATGACATAGCATATTTTTACCCAAAGAAATAAAGATTTAAAGAAATTCCCACAGTGAGAAGGTGTCTTATGCTGTACTTCCCCTTTAACATCTATCAACTGTTGTGTGACCAGAGTAAACCAAAGGTTTTTTCCTCTCAAGTACCTTTTGCCTTAATAATAATGAGCAAAATAACATCAAATACGAAAAAAGTCTTCTGAGGACATGGAATATGGAGAAAGGCGGAGAATGTGAAGGTGTCAACCTCAGAGTCCTTTCAAGTGGTTGCCTGAGCTTCTCTTTCACTGTGACTGTCCCTCTTTCATGTCATGTCTTTCTTTGTGAATCCTTCTCTGTCTCGCTCATAAAGGACTCAGCTGCCAGTAATGCACTCTCTCTTCATCACTGCCAGTAATGGCCGTCCCCCTCTCACCTCCCCCCATACCCCAGATCTCTACAGGCTCTCACACCCCTCAGTGGCGATTTTTTTTTTTTCCCAGAAGACCTCACTTGATCTACTGAAGAAACAAAAATGTAGAAAAATTTTGGCAACAGGAGGGAAGAGTTTTATATGCTCTGAGATACAGATCTTAGATACAATGATAAGAGGATGTGCAAGAGGATGATAAAGATCATATGTATCAGCCTGACACTGAATGATGATGAGGCACATTCAGAAAGTAGAGCATACAGCATTGTCTTCCTTTTTCAAACACTAAATAATCTTCCTTTAATCATTCTCATTATCTTCTCTCTTCCTTCCACTGATGGTTTTCTGCTAGACGAACTCTTACGTCTGTGTGTTGATGCTTTTATAGTATTTGCGTTTCCGTGCATAACTGTGTCAGATCTTTTCGCAAGTGTGTGTTAGTGTGTCAGTGTGTGCCCTCTTTATCTGGTGCCACAGGGCTTACCTGCAGGCTCTCGAGGAGGACAAATTCACTTTTTTAATACAGACAACGTGTGTGACAGTGTGTGCAGTACAAGTATGCATCCACAGAAATATAAGCAGAAATATTTACTACATAGTTGGAAAGACTGTAGTTGTAACTAATTCATCTCAGGATTCATCATGATAAGGATCAATACAGTAATTTACACAATCCACAAGATTTTGATGGTTTAAAAGACAACCAGATGATGTGGTGAAATGAGCCACAGATTTATTTACTCACAAACTTAATATTTTCGCTTATTTTGTCAAATTAAAAAAAAACAAAAAAACAGTTCCTGAACTGCAACTATGACTGCAAGTCTGTGCAGTGAAAAGTGGTCTCATCGCTATTTCAGTTCTGATTGTCAACCTCAAACAACAGGAAATCCACCGTGACCCACAACCTTTCACTGTTCATACACACNCACACACACACACACACACACACACACACACACACACACACACACACACACACACACACACACACACACACATACTGCTCCTTCAACAACTTTCTATACAATGGCAGCCTTGAAAACTGAATCTTTACAAATGACACTTTAAACATGCTAGATGAGTCTCTTTGGTGCTAAACTAGAGCAGTGAACGCCACCTGTCAAAGATCTACCTTTGATAATCTAAGGAAATTAACTTTACTGGATAAACACTGAGGAATCCTTTACAATCACTAGCTTATGTGAGCTATTTTCATTCTTACCTTGTTATCTGCAGCCACAGGCCTAGACCAATCAAACCCAACATCTTCTGATGTGCATGTGTGTGTGTGTGTGTGTGTGTGTGTGATGGAGAGATAAAAATACTGAACAAACTGCCTTTACTTTTCCATTGGTGTCTTGTTCAGTAACAAATGGGTTATTATATGTCACAAATAGAGATTCTTTTACTAGTTAATGTGTGGTGAATCTAAAAAAAAGCACTTTTTATTGGCGGCTATATTGATAAGTTAACATTGAAGCTCATTTTGCGTCATGTAACAGGCCGACACAGCCACTCAGAATGACCCAATTAATAAGGTCACTGAGTTGAAAGATAGTTTTACGGCTAATGTGCACAATGTTCAGTAATAATCAGTTAAAAAAGGGATTAACTGTGCTTTTCATTATTTAGTTAAATAGCAACATGTATCATTTGCGATATCTCTAAACAAACTGTGAACATTTTCTGTTTCTACTGTATGCAAGTATGAAACCAGCACACACACACACACACGACTTATATTGAAGTAAAATATATCTTTCCATCACAGAAACAAATGTATTGTATGCAACATAATGTTAACAAGAAGTTTGAGTACAATGGATGTGCGGCGACGGAAATATTCTGGTTTGTCACTCAAAATAAAAGAGTGCCACCTCCCACGCTTCCGTATACAAAGTATACGACAACGCTGCTACACAGAGATCTGATTTCACTTTTTCAATCAGTATTTAGAGTTATCAATGACTTGTGGATTACCAGCTAAAAAGCAGTGTCATCGAGCAAACGTCGGAAAAAATGCTCCATGACAGCAAGAAAGACTTGCAAACCAACAGTTGCAGGTGTCTCACAAATTGCTACTGAACTCTCAAATCTTTCTAATGCAAGGTGAAAATGAGTCATGAATTTGTATCATCTTAAATGTAGTGGCTGTATTGCAAATGTAATATTGGAAAAAAGAAGCAATAAGTCAATTTCTGGATTTAAATCAAAGTGCTGTCGTAACTTTTGTCTGACACTCAGGGTAGGCTTGAGTGCGTGTGTGTGTGTGTGTGTGGGGGGGGGGGGTTCTGGGGAGGGATTGGACCATGCAGATTGCCGTACCTCAACTCATCAGTCTGCCTAAAGTCACCTTGTCAGCGGTCTGTTTTTTACACAAAGAAACTCAACTTTCCTCTGGCGGAAGCTCACCTTTGATACACACGTAAGCAAGAGTGCAAACAAACTTTGCATATACATCTCACACTCACACACTCACTCTCACACTGTGAAGATTGAT
>JANJYP010249509.1:0-10146 GCA_024605115.1 Rastrelliger brachysoma | reverse complement strand
CTGTCAGCACCAGACTCCACAAATCAACACCACACACTCCACATATTTGCATTCTGATATCTTGGGCGTGTTTAACTTTTCCTGTGTGAACATGTTATTGACTCAGAACTTTCTAAGAATTATCATGTAGAATGATGATGTGGTGAACACTGAATAACTGTTATCCTCTTCCAGCATGGGGAAAAATCATGGGTTTCCAAAAGATTCGGAGAAAAGCCTTAGCTCCTAACTTAAATTCATCTGTTTTACTTGTGGAGAGAAACCTTGTTCCTCAACTTAGCTTTTTCATTGGGATCGTATGTAGAATGAGCTGCTGAGTGAAGCTATCAGTTATTTAAAAAAAAAAAACTGCCCAATGACAGAATTTAAACTTATTGTCTGATTTAATTTGAAGAATCTCAATTGTTATTGTCCCTTTGTAGATTAACACACTTATGCAGACGACTGTAATGTTGTCTATTTGTGAACTAATGTAAGACCTGATGTTCAAATGTAATCACCTTTTAAAGCGGTCACTAAGTAATATAACCTTGCAACAGAAAGAAAATAAAACAAATAATCACATAAATGTTTTCAATGAATTATCACTGAAGACTTTTTCAGCCAGTTAGTTGACTCAATTACATATACAGAGGAATCATTCTTCTCAGTAGCACAGTGACCTCGAGTTTGTAATCCAGTTTGTTGTCTGTATTTTGGAGAGGTGTCTGTAAGACACAGCAGAAGAAGATTATGAAAAGAAAATGTTTACAGTGTCTCATTCTACAGTTGAGGTGACTTCAAAAACTTATAACAGTAGACAGCAGTTAAATCAATCTTCGTCAATCATTGTTTGATGGTGCACCCCTGGCTGCAGATTTATGCTGTATACTCAGAAAACACCAGCCAGAACTCCTGCTGAATCAGTTTTTCGACAATGAAATCAGTGCAGTGCAGTTTTTCAAATGTGGCAGCCTGATTTTGCTCTATTGCTACCATAAGGGTGCTTATGATGGACTGAATGTACAGCTGATGATATAATTCCCACAGTCTCTGTGATGGGACAGCAATTTATTTTGGGTGACATTTTTTTTAATTAGTTATCCCATTTTTATGTCAACATAACAAGTTAAAACATTGACTACATCCTAAAAATGTAAGATTACAAATATGTGAGAAGAATTAAGTGCATATGCATTAAAACCTGTGGGTTGAATAAAAATACACAAATTGGTACTAAAATAATCCAATACCACAGTATAAACAAGATTTTATTTGGAATTTCCTTCCATATTGGTTCTATCTTACAAACAGTTTTGATAAAAAACATAGACTTGACACAATAACAGAAAGACTATGCATTAACAGTCATACAGTACAGATTTCTTGTACAGGTCTATTGTGTTGTAAACTGTTACTATACTGTGAATCTGCTTTAATATAACTTATGACAAAGTAAGAATCAGACATATTTGTTTCATATCATCAAGACCATTTGTTTTAATTTCAACCAGACTATTTGTTAATGATTTCTTTTGCAAGTATCTATATTTATTTTCCTGATTTGTCTGTGGGACTTTGTCACAAACTAAGAGGAGAGGAACAGCCCATTTTCATCAAAACAACAACAACAACAACAACAAACATATATCACAAGTGTTTTCTGTGGCCAGTACCCAAACAGCAGTGGAAACCAGGATGTCACTGGATGGGTGTGGGAAAGGCAAGAGGGCTGCAGACACGTCCAGGAGTATTTTTGTCCACCTCTAACTGTCCTGTATGGATGCTCCTGTACTCTTAATAAGGCGCTTGTGTCCCCTTTTTCCTGCCGGACCACGGGGCTTAGCAAAAGCCTGTCTGTGGGCATGCTGCCTAGGATGGACCTCATCATACAGAAATTCGTCTGTCAGTTCATCTCCGTCGTCAATTTCCAACTGTGCATGGATTGATAAAATGTAAATAAGAATGCAGAGGTACCTAATATGTACAAAAAGTAGCACTCCAAATTTAGACTTTGCTATGAAATCTGTAAGAGACTTTCGAACCTATATACCAATAATTATCATTCAGCATAAGTAAATTTGCATAAAACTTGGGTAGCAACTGAGATTATTTTTCAATTCTATGGACCTTTTTGTTATTGTTTATTCCACTAACAATGCAAACAGGGATTGCATCAGATATAGCTAAAAGCTCGATTTCATCTTGTTTGAGGGCCCATAGTAATACACATAGTTCTATTAGACTGTATTTTCTGCAAATTCAAATTAAATACTGTATCAAAACTGTATCTCTGATAAGGAATATCTTGTTTATTTTTATAGGTCTTTTTAATTGCACAATGCACACTCCATCTAACATAGCAAAACCTACAAATTCTTTAGTCTCAGTGGCACCTAACATCCTGCATACAACTGCTGTATCTAATTTTCTACCTCCCCATTCATACATTAATTCATAAATGTGTTACCTTTTTAGCAATTTCCAAATGGTAATCTCTCTCCACATCTTCCAGTAGTCGACTCTTGCAGCTGGAATACAGCATCCGCTCCTTGATGCTACAGCTGTACCCAGGCATGGAGTATATGAACACTACAGACAGGGAAAGAGAAGAAGGCATACCTCATTAAAAGTTAATATTTTATGTTGTAGCTCATTGGTTTCCAAAGCAGGATCAGAATGCCCTAATGATAACAAAGACAAACATAATTCTTTTACAATAAATTATGTTTTTTCTTATTTTTTCCTTGTCAAATGATGGATTGTTTCACCTCTGAAGGTCTATAAAAACTCTCAAAGTAAACAATCCCAGTAGGAAAAATCATTGGACAGCTTAGATGCTGGCAATAAAATAAGCTATAATTAAGTCAATTAGACTTTGCTTCATTTTAAGGGGTTATAAATCACTAAATCGCTAATTATGTAAATGGTAGGGGATGTAATAATGGTGTCTCTGTGCTACTTATGTATATATAAAAGGGGGAACACACTCAGAGATTAATGACGTACCCACAGATTCCAGATAGTCTCCCTCATGGGAGTGCTTGTAGAGAAAGAAATGGTATCTGGGAGTGTCTTTAGGAACTCTGCAGGGCAAATCTGGAGTTTCTGTCGGGTTAGAGTGAACCAGCTCAATTGTCTCCTTCTCTACATCCAACCTCTAAAGACACAATGAATGTCACTGTAAGTACACAGCATTCAGAGATCATCTACGGAAGTAAGAATATCAGAGGTCTTATTTATCAGCTCATTACTCACCAGTTGTATGTAGTTGATACGTTTCTGGGCGAGTTGCTGTAAGGCTCTTTTGGCCGTCTCCTGCAGTGGAAAAGCGAGGCCTTGAAGCGTCTGATGCTTGGTATCCACGCCGCTGATCTCTGTCTTCACCTGGGGGGGGCAGCAAGCATACACACAAATCTAGAGTGTCTCTTAAGGAATCTAAAGGAAGATCCAGATAGTATTTATCAATTGATCAGCGGTTTTCTCAGTGTGTTTTCTAAAATCATGTTTGAATAAATGCACACATATGTAAATCATGTTCAACATACCTGTTTAACTCTACCCTGAAATAGAAAACACAACAAAAAGCTCAATTTCAAACACACAAAGAGATTGTTGCATGTGTTCAAGAACAACTAGTCTACAAACAAAGTTATGTGCAATGATGACAATTGCTGAGAAGATGTTGACCTCTTACCTCAGTGATTTTGATCCTCTGGAGCTCCTGCTCAGCTGGTGTGAGCGGGGCAGGACCTGAGCAAGATGTCACATGACGCTGGTAGCCCAACAAGCAGATGTCTTCCTAGTGTTTAAAGCAAAACAAGAGGCCCTTTACAGGAAGCACGGGACAAACACCTTTAAAACTCATAATCACTGCTAAACAGAGGAACTGTCACAGTAAATCATAATGAAATTACAAGCCTCTTACATCAACTGTGCCAAACATCTCATATTTCACATGGCCACCGCCAAACTCCTTCTTCACTGTGGCACGGGTGGCAGCATACAGCATCTTTTGTTTCACCTGCAACCATCAGACAACAACTGATTGTTGTTTGTATATTTGTTGCTGTCACATGAAAACCATATATTCCTTCAGGAAAGATTTAAGTCACAGAAGTGCTACAGAAGTGCTAAAATGCTCAGGTTAAAAATCTAAGCAGTGTTTAGGTTTAGAAAAGTGTTGCCAGTTTAGTTAGGTATGATCACAATGCTACAAATAAGACTGTTTTAAAGGGGCACATGACCCTGACATGAACTTTCTAAAGCCTAAGAGAAAAATAACCTTGGTGATGTCATCAGGGTTATCCCAGCTGCTGCTTTACACATCAACTTTTTGACAGAAAGCCTACGGGGGCATAGAGTTTCAAAGACATGGGCAATGACAAGACAGACAGGTTATAAGTAAAGTGCTATTGAGTTGCATTATGGGCTGTGTAGAATGCAGTGTTTTGGAAACTTGATTTATATTACTGGCTAAAAGTCAGGACACATTGGCCTTGTCTGCATCCATTTTGACTATTAGACTAATTATCTTAGCAACATGGATCAAGGAATTGCAATGTTGGTATGTCAGTTTTGGTCCAGATTGAAATATCTTGATTATTATTATATGGAAGGCCATGAAATTTGATGCAGACCTCCAATACTAGCAATATTAGCTGCTTTGTACTTTGTGTTTAGTGTTAACTAAAAGCTTTAATCAAAAATATTAGCATGGTAACATGCTGGTTACTCATAGTCTTGAATGGCCAGTAGGTATTTGGGACACTGGGCAATATTTAGTTTCCTGTGGCCCCCATTGACCACAATTATGAAAGAGACATCTGTAAAACTGTTGATACACGCCAAATTGCAAATAAGGCCAATTATTACTCTTTGACTTATGAATTTTTAATCCATTAAGGTTTTATATTTGTAAAACTTTCCCTGAGCCTAGAATAGGCCTTATGCACTTGGCAAGCAATTTTAATTTGAGTGAATAGCTGCCATCTTTGAGGTTGGGAACCAGGCCCTAAAATACATCCATGTTATATCCGCTAAATGTCAACGTGCTGTCATCATCATTGTTATAATGTTAGCAAGCTGAAGGCACTAACAGGACTGTAGACCCTCATTTAATATGTCTCTCACCAGTTCCCAAACTTTATGGAAGTGCAACACTAAATTGGTGGAATTTAAGTTAAATGGAAATGTTTATGTTTGCAGTTTTCTCCCCACACCAGTGATGTGTATGCATTACAAAATAAAGAATGTGGATGGTGGATGTGTTGCAACGTACTGGGGACTGGTCTGGAGACCATGATATGAAGATCCACTCATAGCCCAGTGCATTCTGCGAGTCCAGACGGTATAGGATGTAGCAGGGTTCCTGGTCATCCAGGAGAGGAAGAAGGAAGCGATCATAATCCTGGTCCCAGCTCTTTTCTGGCTCTTTGTAGGCTCCCAGCACCAGCTGCTCTGAAAATCAGACCACAACTCATCACATACCTTAACTCAGTATATGAACAGTTTCAAGACTGATTACAACTAAGGACTGATGAAACATGGACATACCAAAGAACTGAACTTTTATACCAAAAGAGAAAGTGCTTTAACATACTTAAGAGAGACTAAGGACATCTATGTGGTTTATTAAGAAGTTAAAACCTAGAAAGATAGTTTTGAAAATGTTAACAATGCAGCTTAGTCTCTTAAATTACAATATTTTTGTGTAAAAGTAGCATTTACACAAATGCTACTTTTACACAAAAGTACATGATATATTTATTGCAAAATTAATCAATATATCCTGTACTAGTTAATTACACATTTTCATACATGCGACACGGGAATAGGCCTTTCAGACTCATTTTACCTTTCAGGTGTAATTAATCATCTTGATTTGAGAAATAAATATTTTATTATATGAAGATATAGGATTAAAAACAAAACTAGGGGAAAAACTAACAAAGGAGAAGGCTGAAGGTTCAGCATATTTTCCATATCCATTTTATAATACACAACCTTGATACCAACAACTAACGCCGCATTTTCACCTGCATCCTCATCCTTTGTTTCTTAAACATACATATTCCTCTCAGGATACAGTGATTCTCTGGACAATTTGAAATAGTAATTTTCTTTTGACTTTATACATGATCTTTACTATTATGACAATGACTAAATATCCAAACTTGTAGATACTAGTGTATGCATTTGTAAGTACAGTATGACAAGTGCGCATTCAGACTTAAGCTGTACTGCTGCTATTTCATCACTGCTGAATCTGCCAATTATTTTCTCTATAAATAGGTTACCCACATGGACTATAAAATGTCAGAAAACTTTGAAAAAGCCCAAGATGACATCTTTAGATTTCTTGTTTTGTCCAACCACCAGTCAAAAATCAAAATTAATTCAGTTTGCAGTCACAAAACTGAGAAAATCTGCAGCTTTACACTAAAAAAACTGTAAATGTTGCTTGTTTAATACTGATTAATCAGTATTAATCAAACAAAATAGTTACTGTATATGTTTCTGTTAATTGACTAAACGTTTCTAAACCAGTATGAGTTTAATTTCTCACCAGTTTATATGTAAAGTCACTTAGCTAAAGAGAGTTTAAAACCTCATCTGAGTGCCTGTGAAGTCTTGCAGTTTGCCCTCTGTGTTTGCTTCATGTGCTGTGGTGAAACACCAGCAACCTGTGGGTTAAAAATATTACTGGACTTTCTGACTTAGCAGGACACTGGATTGACTCTCTGAGTGGACCTGACAAAACCTAACAACATAATGGAGACACTAATAGTTGGGGTTAATGAAATACACAAAACATGCACATAAACTTAAAGTTGGATGTCCTTGTGGGGTTCAGGGGGATTTCCTGACAGTCTCTTACAGCCGTTGCTATTCTAAGCCGCAACACATTCCAGCTCTGCACACATACATACTTTCCATCCGTCATCCGCTCTCTTAGTACCTGTGTTCATGGGATCATACAAATATTAAACTGCATGTAAATGACATGCGTAGGTATTTTGCAGTGTCTTTGACTTTTCAAAATGTACTATAAAAAAGTTATATAATTATAAAGTGTAAGCTTTCAGGGGACAGTTGGAGGAGGTGGAGGAGGAGGGGAGGGCGGGGGGGCTCAAGTGGCAGCAGTGATGAAATCCTTCAGAATGATCTTCTTTCTCTTGTGACATTGGAGCAAACATCAAAGTGCTTTCGTAAGGAAGCAAGACAGACCTGACACCCTTCTGCTGCGCGTCTGTCTGTCTGTCTCTACAGCATGTTCATGTTGACATTAATACTCCAAATGCTAGACCTAATATTTAATATGATATGCACAGTCCACAAAGATAGTCCACAAAAAGTCCCAGAATGCAACTGCCATGAATCATATTACAGCAAGGCCTTGGTTAGGCACCACAACAAAATACCTTATGAACGCATCAGTCAACATCCTTGATCAGTTACCTAGAAACCTATTGCCTCACTGACCATTTTGCACAGACTGCTCAGCTGATTCATTGTGCCTGTTCTCTCACAGCTGAACAACAGCTGCCTAAATCCTTTTTTCCTAGAAGTTATTCAAATAGTCTTTAGCAGTGGTGGAGACTGCCCCATAGCTAAGCATCTGTTTTTCTGAAAAATACAGTCCCGGGGATCTTTGAAAAACCCACAAGGTCTTGTAACAACGTGAACCATTGTTCTCAAATATATTTCCAGAATCAGTTAAGACTCTTCCAACCATCTGGATGGAAAACAAAGATCTTTTTTTTTTTTTTTAACCCTTTTTAAGTTGTTTCTTGATAGAAATGCTTAGCTGATAATTACAAAAGTCTGTGCTCAATTTGTACTGGACAAAATAAAATTAAAATTTATATTTTACCATCATTATATTTGTCATTACATTGTATAATACTAAATTTTACTTGGGTTGAACTAAATGAGCAAGGATATTTCATTTCTAGCTTCCTGGATTAGAAAATGAAGTTGCAACTTGAGAAATGGGCTCATTCATTATTATTATTATTAGATCATATAATTGACAGAACAGTTTTTGAATTCAGTCTTGAAGTGTCAGTAAAGATGACTAGTTATTTTTTAAGAAAACTTTAGCTTGGTGTATTCATTCTTGTAATATTTTATGTAAATTCCTGTAATCCATGTTTTAACAAGCTGAAAATATAAAAGTAAAGGATTTCACAAGAAGAAAGGACCAGAGAAATATCTGAAAAATAGACAAATTTTGTTGAATATAATTTTTTTCTACTACTTTGATAACCATCTTGTGACCTGGAAGTCCCCTCACCCGCAGGTTGGGAACCACTAGTCTACAATATTAGAACAAAGAGTTTCCAGTTCATGAAAAAGGAATACCACTTCTTTGTAAAATTTTTGAGCGACACCATAAATATGTGGATGGAGGTGAGGGAAATGATGTTATGGACGATGCATTTTAGTAAGGACAAAGGTCAGTGTTTTTTTCTTCTTTCAAATGACAGTGATTTGTTTGTCAACACACAAGCACAGATTGGTTTTCTTGTGTTAAAGCAATCAATCATGACTTTACTACCATTCACAAACAAGCTAATAAATGAAATACTAACCTCTATAAAACAAAACTAGTATCATGATTGATATATAATTTACCTCCTATCCACTGAGGGCCAGCTTATTCCCATTTTTGATAGCTCCACTGTCCTGGGTCACTCACCGTCTTGGATGCACACCTTGATGAGGCGTCCCGCTCCACCTCTCGCCTTGGCCAGAAACTCCCTCAGCTCTGGCGTCACCACTAAAGCTAGAAACATGGTAGGTCAGCAGTCTCTTCCTCCCGCCAGGCACTGTAGCAGGTGTATTGAGAGACAGAAGGAGCAACAGCACCAGGCCCAAATATTCAGTCCAGTAAAGAGACACTAAGGGCCAACCGAAAAGTCCTTTACTTCAGATTACGTGGCTGAGTGCTGTTCTGTCAGACAAGAGGATTGCAGAGTGTGTCTGGACTGTTTGAAAGAGCGTGACAGTGTGAGAAGGGACATAGCTCAAGTAACTAGGACAGTATCATGTGCACACAGAGAGGGAACCTGATCACCTCTCTCCCAAATTTAGCTCCCACTGACTGTCCAGCCATGGATGCTGGCCTGTGAAACCCACACGAGGAGAATCAGGGGAGGGGGAAAAGTGTGACCTGCAAACCCAATTACCAACTTCTACCCCAGTAACAATTTCAGACGCACGTAGTGTCTGAAGTTAGTAGGAAAATAAATCGATCTGCTGTGTGGCGGCGAGGACAGTGTTCATCTAACCTGTTTACTTTTCTGGTTTGTTTTTTTTTTTTACAGTGATTTGGTCGACACTCATTTTAAAACCTATTGTTTAACAAAACAAACTGTTCTACCATGTTTGAAATAGGAACCGCAACAATTTGGGCGAAATGGGTAAAGAGAAAAATCAGCAGTTTGTTAAATCAAAAGGAAGGATTCTGCTTTGCTAAGTTAACTTATTCAACTTTGATTGTACACTTCTCAACTTACTTCACATGAAAACTGTGACGCTCATCAGATTGTGTAAGATGTTNCCCCCCCCCCCCCCCCCCCCCCTCCCCCCAATCTCAGACCCGCAAATCACAACTGACAATTGTTTTATGTCATTCCTGCTTTTTAACATACAAAGTTAAAAAAATGGAGAATATCACACCTTAATTTAACTAAATACATTTATAAGCAACTTCAGATATGAACAATCTACAAAACTGTCCAATAGCATTAAAATGAATCATGTGTAGCTCAAAATGTTTTTCTTTCAGATGTGTGACGAAAATATGATCTATTTTAGAAAGATGTAATGAAAACAAAACTGTTCTGGGTCATGAAGAACATGACATTCTCAACATGTACCATAGTTAAAGACTGAGCACCTGTTGAAAACACAACTCATGTAATATAGTTTTTTTTTTTTTTAAAAATGACAAAAACATTGTTTTAACAAGATTTTTTAATGTTAAATAGAAATATATAAAAAAAAGAATAGACAAAACAGTCTAGTTCTGCAAACTACTTATTTACAATTTTCATTGGACTTAATGCTCTTCCTGTGAAAGACACACAAGAGCTGATGGTGCTGACCCCTGCTGGTCACTAGTGGCGCTTTTCCACTACACACTCCAGCCCTACTCTA
>JANJYP010249235.1:0-16985 GCA_024605115.1 Rastrelliger brachysoma | reverse complement strand
TAAATGGTGAGGTCAGGGTGGTCTGCTGCCTATAGGTGGCTTGTTTTCAACCTCGCAGTACAAAGCTCTAGTTATCATGCTGCTGCAGACAGTCTGCTACTCTGACTCAGCAAATAAACTGTTTAACTCTTGTCGGACCACAGAGTTGCTTCACTGCTCACCCTGCAGGGATGTTTGTAACACTTTATACAGCATAATTATGATATTGGCTTTAATTAAAATGTGAATCCTTGATGTCTTCAGTCTTTAATATGGTGGAAAATGGCGAACAGGACTACATTTGCATTTGAATATTACTTTCTAGTTATTCTAAGACATTCCTGAATCTGGACATTTTATATCTAAGCAGCTTTGTACAATGATACATGAAGGTATCATAAAGGCATTGGTATTATAGCACTTGAGCTGCAAGTTTAATATATATGTTTATATGTACCATCACACAGTCTGCCATAAAGCAAGCAAGAATTAGTCCATGTAAAGACAAATCCAGACACATTGCATAACATGTTGCGTATGATGGTCAGGGTGCTGTGGTGATATAACAGTATGACTACAAGCCAAAACACCTCAGCTCATGACCTGGGGCTACTTTTTTAACCACTCCTCTTAAAAACAACACTCTTCTTCTTTTTCTTTACAGCATATATTTGGATCATTTGGTTCCTGGATACATCCTCAATTGGTGCCTAGATACATTAGGTAGTGGCAGCATCAAGTTTAACCCTGCAAAATGTGATGGCTTTTCACCTAAAGGCCACTCTGGGACAAAATGCTGATTAGTCTGATGTATGAAACTTTGCACAAACCATTCTAATACAAAGTCCTAATACTTGTGGAAATTAACGATTGTATATAGCGATATATATATATGAATATGCAATTTCATATAGCAATGCATGCAATCTCCTTGTGGCATCTAGCCAATTATCTGACAGTAGTATGAACTGGAGATGCATAACAATATTGTCACCTCTTTGGTGTTAGTCAATAAATGCTTTTACATTTTAAAAGACAAACTTAAAGTTTAAACAGTCATTATCACACTTAAGTCTTCATATACATGTGAATCACTATACACTGCAGTTATTTCTTTGATTCTTAAGCCATTCTTCAAATGAAATGGTGGCCAAAATGAACATTTCTGATGAGATTACCACTTCCTTCATTAATTGTCTTTCCTGATTGCACTTTGTATAATTTGTGACTGCATGCATAGATTATTGTATCTCCTCAGCCAGGTGGAAAAATATATGTATATCGCTATTGGCATCACCTATTGGCTAAAATAAGGTGAAGAATATTGGCATAAAAAATTAAATACCATCCATCCCAAGTTTGAACCTGAAATAATGAAAAATTTAACTCCTACTTGAGAAAAAATGGATAAAGGAAAGAGAGAAACCACAAGATCTCAGCTAAATAATAATACGTTAGTGAGGTCTTTATATTCTTTGAGAAGCAGGTGATTGTCTTGTGTGTGAAGTGTTGGATGTTTTTTAGATGAAACACTGGCATACTGCACACATACTGCAGAACATCATGAGGAAGCATCAGTCATCACGCAGTATCATTTTATTATGTCAGTTAACAAGGCAACAACTCCTTCTTGCTCATTTGAACAGATCAGAAAATATTTATACTTTTTCTTTTTCAGGAATTTATAGTTTGTACAANACACACACACACACACACACACACACACACAAACAACTGTTTCTGAATTTCATCACAAATGATTGAGTTGAAATATACAACAGAGCAAAATCATCTGTCTGAGGTGATAAAGTGTAAATAGTATGTCTAAATTCAAATTATACAGTGCATCACTGAAATGGTCACCATGTGAACAATATTTTCCAAAAAAAAGTATTGTTTTGATTGGCAGCTAGATTCAAGTTTTGCAACAGTGTCTGATTCAAATGAGTGCAATGAATGACAAAAAGAGTTAGAAAAGAAAAAAGTGAAATGTCACATGCCAACATTTTTGTTAAGAGTCCATTTAAGTGTGTTTGACAATCAAGAAGCAGCATTTCCTCCTGACTGTGTTTGCTTCGTTTCTGTAACTTCACAAACATTGGCACGTTCATTGGTGCTCCTGTTGGCACAAACTGGAAGACAAACTTTGTTTTGTATGAAGAACCAAAACAGTTTTAAGATTTATTCCTATTGTAGTAAATACACAATGAAAGCACATGCATAATTTTGGAAAAAAGTAAACCAAAATTGTTAAATTATCTCCTCCAGAGATATCATCAGCACTCTGAATGTAACTTAATAATTGCCATATGTAGACAAATAATACTTTACTTTGTTCTCTTCAGTGAGATAACACAATGTTCTGTTACTTTTTGCCCTTAAAAAAGAAAGAAAAATAAGGAAATGAGTCATGATGTTTGCATGAATCCAGCTGACATCCACATCTGTAGAATTATGTTGGCATCCACACAGAGTTTCACACTGTAGCTTTTTCTGTTGTAGGGAGGAAAAGTAAAATTACAGTGTTTTTGAACAAAGATTACCAGTCACTACAAGGGTCTAGCCACCATGTTCATGGACTGACAGCAAAGACAAGCATAATATCATTTTCTTTCCATTATTCCATCACCTCTGGGAAGTGTCTTATCTAGGGAATTCTACCTGTGAAAGTAAGTTTAAATTTAGCTCAGATATATTAAAGCTGTCACTGATGTGCAGAAAAGCAAACATGGATTCCTCCCTCACACTGACTAAAATTACTTTTAAACCCCTGGATAACCTGCAGCATCATAAACTGTGGCTCCTTGCTATATGTAACTATTGACTCAGTCTTTTAGTAACGCAATTTTCTGTTTATTTCAATGTTTGTAAGATGTAAAAGAAGTATGTTCTCATTTCTTCCCTCCATTTCCACCTAACATTTAAGACAATAAATAAACATAAAGGCCTTCTAAAAACGACCAAATACTTGATATTCATTTGAAATAAATCTTTAAGTTTGTTCTTTACAAATGTTTTTGGCTCCACTAGTTTAAATTAAAATTAAACAATGACTACTACATCAGCACCTCCTAACAGAAATATTTCTACTTTTGCAACTTAAATCCACTCAGAGGAAAAGATCAGGTTATGTCCTCCAACATGATGGCGAGTACCTTGTACCTGCAGGTCATTGGGCTCCAAATAATTAGTCAGCTGTTGTTAGGGTCTAAAAAGAAAAAAACAAAATGGGTTGTTGTTGTTGGTGAACACAGTGGCCTATGTATAGGAGACAACCTCTGACACAAAACTGGAGTGCATCGCTTTGTCTTCATAGGTTACATCTTCTCACTGACTTGGGTTTAAATAAACAGGGGGAGTATGCAAAGAGTCAAAAGGTCAATCAGTGGTTGAGTCAAAAGACTACTAGCAGATAGGTCATGTGTCATAAATCCAGAGTCTTGAGAAGATGATGTGTTCTGCTGGGTTAAAAACCTGCAGTCCTTCAGTGTGAACACTGGACCAGGAGCAGATGATGACAGTCCACCAACAGCTACACTCCATACAGCTACTCCATAATGTTTCTGTTGTAATCATATGACAGCCGTCGCTTAGCTGCAGCATTTTGAGCGTGCTGATTGGCTGAGGGGAGTCCAGGAGAAAGACGGCGACTGGCTGTCCAGGGACCAGGTCTGCTTTCCTGCAAAAGAAGGAACATGATTCTTTAATTATATATTATTTATTTTTTATTTATTAGGATCTGCATTGGTTTTCATAAAGTGATCGTGGTTGTGGCCACCTGGTTGAAGAAAACAAACAAGTGAACAGTTTATGTACTAGTCGTGATACAACAGTAGAGCTCTGTAGTAAAACTGTAGTGTTTCCAGTAGTGATCAAGCAGAGAGTTGACTACGTGGTTTTAGTAGAAAATAAACTGCCAAATCTCTACAGTTTTACTACACAGGCTTTTAAGTAGGTCCTAATATTTATGCAAATTTGTGGGTACCTTTGTTACTACCTTTGTACCTTTGTTACATTACTTTTTTTTGTATAGATGTTCTACTGTTTGCTTGTATTGCGGATATGTTGTCAAAACACTACAGCAAAGCTCTGTATATTAATAAATAGAAAATTGTGTATGTAACTATGTAGACAACCCAATAGTAAAGAAATGTGACAGTTTATTGCTTAAAGTATAATTTGTTACAGCTCTATCCTCCACTAATGTAATCAATAATGTTGTGATTGTAAAATACACTTCATTCCCAAAATGTAAATTTGTATTATTATAGATCTTATCCTTTTCTTTCTCAACATATTATTATTTGCAATGTTTAACAGAGCATTACAGCAATAAATCATATTAACATGAAGGTGTAATGTAACAAACAAAACAATCTCCATAAAAACTGTGTATTGGTTTCTTCTGTAATCCATCTTGACAATATTTTATTAATATGTAGTAGACAAAACAAGAAAGGACCATATCAGAAATGAATTGCTAATTAATCATAACAAACACAAACTTCCTGGTAAAAGCAATAATGCAAGAAAAGAATAATCTATCAAATAATAAAACAAATCAACTTTTCACACAGTGTGGGTTATTTTTTAAGCTATTCTCCCCAGTGGAAGATTTCTATAGTGGGAGTAAATCACACATTTCCATATCTAGCAGGTGGTCAGTGGTCTAGCTGTGCTATCAGTCTGCCTGGCCCATTTATTTATCTGTGACTCTTTGGTCTTTTGCATATAATAGCTGTCACAGAATTTGAATGAAGCTGCAGTTTTCTTTTAAGGCCATCAGTCAAACAGCACCAACAATTCATATTTTACATTAATGTTATAGCGGTATTGACAAATTCAGTTTAACAATCTTGAAGCTACACAAATGAAACTGAATACTAAGCACTCTGCTAATTCCTCTGTATAAAATTAAGGGTATANGTGTGTGTGTGTGTGTGTGTGTGTGTGTGTGTGTGTGTGTGTGTGGAAGAGAGAGAGAGAGAGAAAGAGAGAAAAAAATGGGCATTTTACTATAAAATTAGGTTTTTGAAGGGTCTTTTTCTCACAGAATGCAAAACAATACTTTGTTTTTCAGCAAAAATGTCTTGGTGCCATTCTCGTGTCCGTCAGTGAATGAAAGGCATCTTTACTCACAGTGTGGGGTTGCTCTAAGTGTAAAGTCTTCAGCAGCAGGTCACGAGACACGCCATTGGCTCTCTTATATCTCTGGCCAATCATTTTGTTCAAGTCGTGGAAACTGTCCAACAGCCTGCAGGGTCAAGCATGAATAACACAGAGGAAACAATGAGTTCATGTGATTGAAGAAGTGTGAATGTGTCTTAGTCTTACATTATCAAAAACAACATCCTATAATATCTTTTTTAGTGTAACTACACTGACTTCAAAGGTTTTCCTCATACACTCATAACAGGTGTGTCGAAGAAATACTTAATACTTACTCAGTGAAACTGAAGAGTCAGATCTACACCAACAACATCCATGTAATTAAGGATTTTCATGGAAGATTCATGCTACAATAACATTTCAGCCATTTATTTATTTATTTATTTTTTTTGGATCTATTACTTTGTTTGTTGATGAAACCAATGATTCTGAATAAAGTCTGAATTTGGCTGTTCCAGTACACAAATGTTAATACTTTAGTAACAGTACACTTTTTGCTGTGTCACAATCAATCATAACCACACTCCATGCTCTGTTTTCAAAAGTCGTTGTCTAAGACCTGCAGTTCATCACGTTAACCACTTGATGGCCACAACTAATAACATTTATTAAGATATAGTATTTGATCCTTACATAATCTCACTGCCAACTTTACGTTTATTACAAAACAAACTGAATGGGGCCTTTGTTTAAACTTCACTTCTATCTTTGCACTCCTGCTTTTCCTCTGCTCCACCCCGTCCTCTTAAATCTTGAAGAATAAAAAGTAGGGTCAGAAACATGTAGGCATGCTGCGGATTAGTAGATTAGCAGATTAGTAAAATACCCAAACAAATTCCCTAAAAAACTGGCATCTCTGAGACACATAAAAACCAGACACTCTAGATCTGGAGGAAATGTTTAATACTTTAAAGTGTTAGTTAAACAGGTTATGTCTCCCTATGTAGTAATTAGTGAGATATGTAATGTACCTTAGGGTTGGTAATATTGTTGAATGTAGTTATAGTAGATTTTTTTAAATTAAAAATAAAATATTCCATATTAGGAAGCTAATATTTTCTTCTTGCATCGTCATTTTTAGCTCTGAAACCTGCTCATCTCTTGCACATTTGCAGGTTCCTTCATTGTAAAGAGTTTGGGTGCATTACTTTGTGTAGAGTTCGAATTTGAAACTTTTTTATTAGTCAAATATGCAACTGCCTTATCATCTGTGCTCACAAAAGAATAAAGAATAAAAATATAGAGCAAAAGTAAAGTAATGACAAATGTAATAAAACAAAATCATATTAAAATTAAAAGTAAAATCTATTTAGATAATAAAAATTTTGTAGTTGTAGAAAACTAAATACTCACTACACAAAAGAAACATTCACTGTGCTATGGAGAAAGAAATAAAGTGTATAAAATATATGAAAAGGGACAAATGCAAAAATGAAATGTGACATATGCAATAAATAATTCAATCATATAACACTGCA
This sequence comes from Rastrelliger brachysoma, assembly GCA_024605115.1. Taxonomy (NCBI): domain Eukaryota; kingdom Metazoa; phylum Chordata; class Actinopteri; order Scombriformes; family Scombridae; genus Rastrelliger; species Rastrelliger brachysoma. Next base: position 10,359 of record JANJYP010249235.1, on the reverse strand, counting down.
TTTGGAAAGGAGAGCAAAACTAGGGGCAAAAAAAAAACATGGCTGCAATCTGAGGCCCCATCTCCTTATCAGTGAAAACAGCCTCACAGTCTACGGAGACTAAAAACTTGATTTAATTTTAGAAAAACCTGAGATTTGTTGGCAATAGGATGATTCCTTTAACTTGCTGTGTTACTACAATGTGTCATGTCAGGTTTACACTAAACATGAACTTCCAGCCAAGAAAATCCTTAATGTCATTTTCGTGGTGATTACATCCAGGTAATATAGGATTTTATGGGCTCTAATATGTCTGGTTACCGACTAGAGGAATTGTGTCAACATGGCAACTGATTCGGTTTTTTCCCTACCCCTGGTCCTGGCTGGCTCTGCTCCTGAGGAGCTGGGTCAGTGTGGGAATAGTGTTGAGGTCACAGGGGTCATTTGAGGCCGAGTCAGGCAGTGAGGGGAAGGCCTCAGCGAAGAGAGACACCTACAGGAGAAACAGAGACATCTCATTAACTCCTACATACACATGGACTTTTCTCCTCATGAGCTTTTAAAAAGAAGATTGGGAAAAAACAAGATAAAGTAAAAACAAGATGCATCAATAATCCACACACAGAACAATACGAATGTCCTGCAGCTCTATTCAGTTCCTCACATTTAACCTTTTTAAGCTGCTCTTCATGACATTATAAACATATGAAACAACTCATTTTAAATCAGTTTTATCCCATCAACATCCTTCACTGAGGCTTTTGGATAGAGCTGCATCTGCAACCTTTCATTGTGTGTAATGTTCACTTGGAGCCTCTTCTTGCAGTGCTGGCATTATCTTTTCTTTATTCAAAAAAAAAGGAAAACAAAAAAAAAGCACTGAGCATGCACTAAGAGCTACAACTGATCTAATGTGCATTAAAGAGCCGTCCAAAATATAGACTGTAGTCACCAAGCCCAGGGCTACTGTATGTCAGGATAGGCTGTGTTTCCATGGTTACTTCATATGTGAATGAGGTTATAGCTGTGGTTCCATTTGTTTATTAGTTTTAGTTTGTAATAAAATAAATGAATGGAACTTAGGCTATGAACCGAACGCTCAAATTTGCCATTTTGTCTTTTTTGGACAGTGACTGCAACAGGATACTTTTTATAATATATATATTATGAAGTAGAAATTGCAGTTGAATGGTAAAAGCACCATTACTGTTCCCATGCAAGACGTTTTTATTCAGGTAATATAATAACACTATTTAAACATGTTCTCGTATCAAAACAATACATTTAGATCATTGTACATCATTTTGTACATTGTATCTGTTTGAAGTCCCTTTTTGAAAATAGTGAAATAGATGTTTAAAGTAACATGAAAGGAAAATAGACTGCAGATAGTAAAGAACTGGACAGTTGTTGTTTTTTTGTTTTTTTTCATTTTTTGAGATGTCTATTATAAGTCTTTCTAGTTGCATTTGTACAAATATCCCTGAGCTGAGACAATTTATGGTTATTTGAATTGATTTTTACTTACTTCTGCTTTCAAGTGGCAATTTAAATACTATAAAAAGAAAGTGGCTTCCAGAGGACACAAAATAATTATCAAAAAAAAACTGAAATCATGTATCTCCAGTTTATTTTAGACACATCTGGGATAATATATAGCGGTCCTTTGGGTTACAACTGACCTGATTAATGTGCCCTTGATTTATATACAGAAAATATTTCATTTACTTTAAGTTTATTGTTATTGATTTACTTTAGGAGCCTTGGGGCCCTGCAGCCAGCAGCCAGCTTGTATCAACACATTCATTTCAGTTTTCAACTGGAAGCTAAGAGAGGAGAGGACAATGTTTCCACAGGAACTCCAATTAGTGACTATTCCACTTTAGAGTTTAAAGTGGAATAGTCTAACAGCAGCATCATTAAAAAGACTTTAAGTTTGACCTGGTGGGAATGTATCATCTAATCATCATCTAATCCTGGCAGTTAGCTGAGCTTTAAAACAGATGTTGTTTTTGACTTTTTAACCTCTTCCCTGTTTTTTTTTTGTCAACACAAACCTCAACACAAACCTAAAGTATATGTTAAGGCCATAATTTACTTTAGGACAACAATTTGCTCTTTGGCTAGATCCAGCAGCAATCTGTCTTTAACATAAACTGGCCAGTAGGGATCTGTAGGTAGCGCAATTTGGGATTTTTTGATTTTCTGTTTGACTCAAGTTCAGTGATAGCGAACAATTTGGTCGGAGCCATACTTATATATAAAAACACACTCAAACTCATTCTGAGGGGTTTGAATGCTTTTAGGGAACACTACAACTGTAACTGCAATCAATATATTGTTAATATCTGTGTTTTTCAAAAAAAATAAAAAATCTGCAACTTAATAATGATTTAAAAAACCAGGGGAATGTTGGGTTTCTGTACATTAAAGATTACAATCTAGACCTTCTGTATGTGAAAAGTGCCCGGAGATAATATCTGCTGTGATTTGGCACTACATGAATACTATTGAATAGGCTTGAACTGTATTAAAAGAAAAATGCACAACACCACAGCTCCCAGTACCTCCCACTGCCACTAAAAAAAGACTGGCTGTCCTTACTATTTAATCCCAGGAACACTGAACTTTACTATGTAAATCCCAGGAACTCTGTTTATGCATATTCCACATTTACTTAGTGCAAATTATTTACATTATTTATCGCATATTTAACTTATTTTGATCACTTTCATCCTTACACAGCTACTGTTGTGTTAATTTTGAATTCCAAAAAAAATATCTTACCTTACAGTTTTGAGCAGACATAGTCAAAGGTCACAGTAGGCAGAGATACTAATTCTGATACTGAACGCTTATATATCCAGGGCAGAAAGTTCAGATAAACAGCAAATTATAGCACTTCGCCTTGATGCATTTATCAGTTTCTTGCACAAAATGCATGTGGACTAAACTTCCTTAGAAACACTCCTGACATGATCTGAACATCACAGATTGCTAATACAGAGGTCACAGCCAGGTGTTTGCATTCATTCTAATGGTAGCTTGGCTAAAATGGCACACAGTGACACAGACGGACAGACGTGGAAGTCATCTTACTACCATACCAGATTCTGATTCGTAGAGAGCCCTTCCTTCCTTCCCTCTGCAGCGCTGGTTGGCCACCACTGTCCAGCAGCATCTCCTCGACTTTCGTCTGATAAATCCTGAGAAAAGGCTGTCCACGTGTTGTCTGATTGGTGGAATGAGCTGTCTGTCCAGCTTGGTGTCCAGTGGGTCAACTCCCCAGCGATGGCATGGTTTCCTAGTGCTGTTTTCAAGACAGACATACACACACATAGACACAGTTAGTCCTATTATGCAGATGTGCCTGTGGTATTGTGGCGTCATGCTTCCTACAGGCTTTGCCCTCATCAAGATGACCTGGATGCATGTCCACTAAACCCACATTGCTTTATTTCTGCATTTGCTGTGGGAGACAGCTCCAAACCTCAGATGTTTCATTGCCCCCCAAAATATTTCCCTTTTACACTTAGTGTTAACGAGCCATGCAAATAGTTTTAATATACACACTTTATCACTATTAGAGTTGCAACAATCTTCAAACTTAGTTGATTAAAAGAAAATTATTCTGCATCGATTTTATTGATTGATTTTTTAAAGCAGAAGAGGCAAAATGCATTGTTGGTTTTAGTTTCATAGCATTAAAGAAAATAATTAGCAAATTGATTGGTTTTGAAAATAACCATCAGCCCTAGCCACTATAAAACATTATAAAGATCTCATAAACCTTTTAGACTAATACAGTTAGCTTGTACAAGCCCAGAAAGAGTGAATATCTTCATTTATTATCCAGTCTAATCTAATTTATACATCAGAGATAATGTGTCTGATGCTATGCGACACATGAGCAATCAGTCAGATTAAAAATAAAAATGGAAAAAAGTATTGGATCAGTATTAACTTTAACAATGTTTTCGTACTAGAATATGTATCAGGAGAAAAAAAAAATAGATTGCTGCACCACCCTAGAACCTAGTTTTCTTCAGCAGCTCTTTTCATAAGACATTGCATGCTATAGTAAGTTGTCTTCCTCATATTGTTATTCGCATTGACAGACCTTGCAGCAAGGAAACAAGTGAGTGAATATTTATGTCTCATAGTGCTGTCTATTGCTCTAAATGTTGCCTGCCGCTGCTGAAAAGTTACCTGCTATATCAGACACGACAGGAGGGTTCACATGTTTGACTTTAATCACACTGACATGTCGCTGCAAGGAAACATTTCAGGTAATATTTGTGTCTCACTTTGATGCCTGCTGCCTTCAAAGCTTCTTTTGTTATCTTCCATTGCTCCGACATTGCATGATGTCTCTATCTATTGGACATTTCAGTCATCTTTGTATGTGCTTGTATGACTTTCTCTTTCACCCGCTGCCTCATAACCTGAGGCTGACTGGAGCTTGAAGTCCAAGGCTCTGTGTTTCTCCTCCTCCCTCTCTTTCGCTTTCACTTAACTCAACTCTGAATGATTAATATCATGTAGTGAGGGGGAGAGATTGGTTAGAAATCCAGGTCAGGACAGACTGGAGTCTCACTTCTGCTGCAGGGCCAAGTGGTGCTTACTGTACCAAGGCACGGAGCAACTATGCATGTTTACAACAAGACTACCAACATTGTGGGTTACCTAATTTCATATTTTATTAAATTAAAGTTGCAACTAATATTGTCATGTCATCACTGTATTGTTTTCTTCATTCATTTTGTCTATAAAGTGCAAAAAAAGCCACAATTTTATCCTCAGTAACATATTTAGATTACTTATTTTGTTGAAACAAAGTCTAAAAATAGGCAAAAATATTAGATTCACAATGATATAAAGTACTGCATTACCATTTGACAATAATATAAACTAACTAAATAAATACTAAATTAATGGCTAACTTGATGTGTGTGGCTAACTAAACACTGTTAAAAAAGTGTTAAAAACACTGGAATATCCCTTTAACTCATGACAAAAAATGCTCACCGCTGTCTGTTAATGTTTAAAATTCCTGCACTGACAAATCTTCGACAATATGTTAAATTAATTGCAGGAATGTTTATAGGCAGGTAAATTGAGAAGGCATAAATCATGAGTAAACCCCAGCTTAGCCTTTATTTGGCCCTGCAGTGGAATCGTGGCTTAGGTGATTAGCTGAAGGGGGCATAATGAGGGAAAACAAGGGCTGATTAACACGCTGGCTGTTAGATAAAAACAAAAAATGCACAAACACTCAAAGATATCACAAGCAGCTGCATATGTGTGTCTTCATCGTGAGTGCACTGACTACATAAAAGCTACCTGCTTTACCCCTACCTGCTTTGTCACTGTGTACAAATGAATAGAAACCAGTGGATGCAAAAGTACAGTCTAGTGCTGAAACTATTATTTATTTTATAGGTGCTTAACCTGTAGGTGATATTCCCAATTACTTAATTGACTAATTATTGACCAATTATTATATTACTACATTAACATTTCTGGCACACAAGAGCATGTCTTTCAGTGTGATGTGAAGTGTTATGTAATGTATATCTGATTTGTAGTAAATATGCAATGCTGCATGCATTCTCAAAACTGTACAAAGGGTTAAAATTATGCTTATACTCTCAGTGAGTGTTGTGTTACTCCAGCAAACAACTGACATTTTGATGCCTCTAACCCACACATTTTTAACTTCTTTGAAAGACTTTGCTTTACTTTACTGAAGCATTTTATGTATCAGTCTTGTCAGCCTTAACTAAAGAGCCTATGAATCCTATGAACATTAAGGCAAACTTACTAATTCTAGCAAAGGGCAAGAGAGACACTTAAAGAAAAAGAAAATGAAGAAAGGGAGGAAATAGGGAAGGACAGCCAGCAGACAGAAAGAGAAACCAATAACTGTGAGACTCACCAACATTATCTTTGCTCCCACAAGGCACTGAGGCAGACATAGTGGACCCCTTGCTCCAGGCCAGCTCTCCCAGTGCCTGCATGAACACTCCAAACTCATCTTCCTCCTCCTCCTCCTTCCTCCCTTCCTCAGTGGCCACGGTCTCCCCTTCACCTCGCTTCTCCTCTGGGCTCTCCAGCTCTCTCCTGTGTCTCCTCTTCCCTTCCTGGCCTAGTACTCCGTCTCCTGCTGTCGCTCCAACCCGCCCTTCCACTGCCTCCAGACAGGGCAGGCTGGTTGCCATGGATCCCAGGGGGGGCAGAGAGGGGGCAGGATTAGCTACTGAGAGTGCAAGAGAGGTGGAGGAATCAGCACAGGCAGCATTAGTGACGTTAGTGTCCGTCTCTCCATTCACTTGTACGTCTGTTTGCCCACAGATGTCTCCATCCTCTTTCTGCCTGCAGCCATCTGCAGACTCCTGTAACCTGCAGCTGTCTTTTAAAGCACAGTCTCTCTTTACTTCTTTGCAGTTATCCTTCTGTGTGGCACTGTCATCTCTCTTTCCTTCTGTGTACCACTCTTTATCACTATCACCTTTGCCATCCACTTTATCCCTCCTCCAAATCTCCCTGTCTTCATCCCCTTCCTCGGGATTTACTCTGTCCTTTTTATTGTCTTCCTCTGACTCATCTTCTTTATTTTCCCACATCAGCTCACCTCTCTGCTCTGCTCTGTTAAGTTGACTTTGACTAAAGTTGTTATCTGCTATGATCCTCCTGTCTGTCTTCACGATGGGCATATCTTTGTGTCTGAGGCCTGGGGGTGAAGCTTCTCTCTCCTCCAGCTGGATGTCATTGTCCACATTTCTAAAGTGAAACTGATGTTTTCTGCTTTTGTTGAACTTCTCGTCCACAGTGTTTTTCCTGCAAAAATATTTCTCATGGGGCTCAAAGTTGCAAACATCCAGTTCATTTTTACCCCAAAAACTAGTATCTGCCTCCCCTTGCTGATACCCCTCAAGGTGTTCTTTGATGTCTTCTTGCTTGCTCTGAACACAAGCCTCATGTTCTGCATTGCCAATGCTGCCATCTTCAGGAGCGGAGGTCTCAGTAGTTCTGGTTGTAGAGAGTGCAGTGCTATTGGAGAGAGAGACGTCCTCAAAGTTACTGGACACAACAGAGAATTTAGCAGGAGTTTGATTAATGCTCCCTTGCTCCTCTTCGACATCCATGCTCTCCATCTCTTCCTCTGAGTCTTGATCTAGTCCCACATGATCAGAAAAGTCATTTACACAGGCAACTATTTCTTCACCAGGCTTTTCAGAGTAGAAATCATTATTTCCTGTGTGTATTTTCATAACCTCAGCATTTGCATCCCCTTCTTTCTCTGAAGCCTTGCTCTGAGTTGTTTGTCTTTTCTCTCCAACATCACAGCTGCTGTGGGAATCTGGCTGACAGTGTTTAGATTCCAGGTCAGGGTTTGGTAAAGTCAAAACAGAGTTTGAATACTCTCTCCCACACAAGCCTTCCTTCTCCTCCTCCTCATTCTTGTGCTGCACCTTCCTCACTCCTTTCAGCACATTGGTCGGCCCAGTTGGGACACCTCTTCTTGGACTTTCACTTTCATCATGCTCCTCCTGGCTCTGCCTTCTCTTTGTTCTCCTTCCACACTGAATGCAGGTTTTAGGAGAAGCGCTGTGGCAGCATCTGGGACTTCTGCATGCTCCCTCTTTGTCCTGTCTGGCGTGGCTGCCAACCTGCTGTGGGCTAGGAAATTGTTTAATGTCCAGGCCTCCTTTGTCTTGCTCTTCCTGCCTTTCTTCCACAATGATTCCTCCAGCAGGATCCTCCCTGTTCCTCTGCTGCCTCTCTCTACTCACGTCTGTTTTTTCTCGGCCTGCTGCTGCATTGCTGGACTTCCTCCATCTCCGGCCTGAGCGCACTCTAACCTGGTTTGCTCCAGTCTGTGTTGCGGGAGTTGGCACATCCCTCCTCCCAGCTAGGATGTCTCTGCCTCCTCCTGTCTTCCCTCTCAGCCACCCCCCGACCACACTGGAAGTTGCGCTCGTTGTCACACCAGAACCAGGCTTAGCTGTGGAATACAAACAGCTTCCTTTCTCGGTACGGAGAAAGAGGCATTGCGTCTGTGTCTTTCCATTGCCTTCTGAAGTCTTCAGAGTTACTAAAGCTCCGATCCCAGTCTGTCGGGCATCCAACCCCAAGGGAAGCCCGTACTCCATACGACCCCACTCCCCACTCAGGTACACATCTGCAGGCCTGGGGCATGAAGTTGAACTCCCTCTGCCTGCAGGTGGGACTGTGGGGGCTTGTCCTCCTCCCAGCAGACCTCCAACCTTCCGGCGGTTCTTGGAACACAGGGCCCAGGCTCGGAGACCCCGGATCAGCGGTAGATCTCCCAAGCCCAACTCTAGTCGGCTGGGGAAAGGCAAAGAAGCTCTGGAGCACTTTTGGAGCATCTCCCTTGTGGAGCCTGACACATTCAGGCAAGGGTAGTTGTTGTTGTTATTCTGCTGGAGCATGGTGCCTGTTGTTGGCCTCATCTATGTTTTATTGGTTTGCCCTCGCTTATCCTTTATTAAAATGCAGCCTGTCTAGTCGAGTTGAATTCTCATTTGTGAGAGGGAATGCTGCCACTATCAAGAGTCTATTCTTGATTCAGAGTATGAAAGCTCAAAGGTAAAAAGATCATAGTCTGAAAAAAATCCACTGATCATTATAAAATCACTGAAATACCCTCAAGAAATTCTTACTGATTCAGTCTGACATGGAGAATTTGGCACTGCAAGAGAGAGCCAACTCTCCTGCTAATCTCATGTTTTAACAGTTCCTTTTGACAAAAGCAAAGTTTGTGTCAACTTAAGGGCAAAAAAAGAGAAGGCAAAAAAAAAATCAGTTATTTTCTTGACAGAGAGCTAGAGTCATGCCTCTGTTTCCCTTTTTGTTGCTCCTTTACTCCAGGAGTGTTGGAGAGAAACACTCCAATCAGACATAACTGTCAATGCTAATGATAGAGAAGATAATCAAAAGTTTGTTTTCTTCCAGATTCATGCTCAGTGATGCCGTCTTCGAAGCCTCACTGCCCTCCCTGACAACTGGCCTCTCACCAGTGAAGACTGACTCAGCGGTCACAAAATAACCTGGAGGGAAGTGGGATAAAACAAGGAAATTAGAGACTCACAGTAGGAAAATCTCATGTCTTACAAAATAAAGAAATGGTAGACGTGGTTATTTCACATTTTGAAACAATTCAGGCCTCTATTTTAGGTGACAGACTCATATAGAATATAAACATAAATGAGACATGTTTTACTTCAGATACAGAGGTGATTTTGTTTCAATTTAGTTTTTTGCTGTTGAACCAAATAAATCTACAGATGATACAGGGTTAACTCAGCAGATGACAACTACCCTGTTTCGTAGAGGTGTGAGTCTGTCAGAGGTCATGCATCTGAATCCAAGCGACTCCTTTACATCCTACTCACAAACACAAACAGGCCTTATCTTTTTATGTAGAATGTGGATTCACGCCATATCCATCATAATACAAATTAGACTGGTGGTTGCGTCAGCCATAGAGACTCCGCTTATCATCAGGGCTAAAAATGACACCTAGGTGGTCATAATCTATAAATTCACTATTTATGCCTACACAGTTTTAAAGGATTTACTCAAAATGACTCAATAATCCATCACGTAAGAGGCAAAAAAGGTTTGGGCCACGCATGTCACACTCAAGCGGGCTGTGTAACACAACGATGAAGATGAACCACGTCAAATCACACTATACCAGCAAAACCAGTACACCTGCCAACATTGCCTGAAAGGGATTCACGAAGAAAAGCTTATATTGTCTCTCACCTCATTCGAGACCTCGGTGTCTCAGCTGCAGGCTCGGAAATAAGTGTCCTTTACTTAATGTCTCTGCTTCCTTATTCTTCACATAATCCTATTCAACCCTCCTTCTTGAGCTCTGGACCATCCTTCCAGTCGGCCTGCACCACTGTCGTTATACGGGGCTACAAATCTGTGAAACGTGTATTCAGTTCAGTCTCAGCATCTAAATCAAAGCATCACAGAGGTGTTATTTTTCTCCCTCTCCGTGTGTCCTCCCCACCTCACTCGCTCGGCCACTGCGCATCATCTCATCGGCATTGTGCGTACGCCGCATCTTACTGCAGTAGCCTCCGGTGCGCTCAGCGAACAGGATGACGGAGAGCTAATTTGACTTGCAGCCCACTCACATGTATGGGAGGTGATCCGTGCCACTGTGGGAGGCAGGGAGATGTGGGGATAGCGAAGTGTATGGGTGCGATTGATGCCACAATCCGGAAGAGATGGCTACAATTTCAACACGTGACAGGGCAGTTTGTGAAATAGTCACAAAATAAATCTACAGATTTATGTATAATAGTATATATATATATATATATATATATATATATA
>JANJYP010249060.1:0-18132 GCA_024605115.1 Rastrelliger brachysoma | reverse complement strand
ATATCAATCTACATTTATATACATATACATCAATCTACATTTATATCAATCTACCCCATTATAACTACATATACTAAAATGGAGCTGGTACTGCTACTCGGGGAATGTGCTCCACTGATCTCATCAAATGGATTCATTTCAAAGGTCATAAACTGCACACCATCATACATGTCTGTTATCTCCACCACAGCACCCACCCAATGTGGTTTTAGACATGAAGTGATATGTCACCTGGAAATGGACAATCCCACTGCACTGCACTGATTTTTATCCATTTATTATTCAAACTCTTCCCACTAGCTGTTACAGTAGCAGCTGTAAATCCAGCTGAGTCTGATGAGAATGTCATTAGAGTTGCATTTGGTCATAAATTATTAAACAAATAAAAAATCTGTCCTGATGATAGTACTAGATGGAAGTTAAGGGACACCAAATTAATATAATTTATCCTGAAGGGAACATGAGTGCACTAATAGTCATGGTAATCCTTCCCATGGTTGTCAAGACGTTTCATTCAAATCAAATGTGAACCTCATGGTTGCACTAAAGGTAATGTTAGTCATTTGGACCTCCCTCTGAGGACTATGAATGTCTGAGCAAAATTTCAAGGTGGTCAGAGTAGAAAGATGTTCTCTGTGCATTTTCCAGCATTATGCAACTGAATGAGGTGCTTCTCATATGAGGAATAATGAACTACTGCCAATCAGTTAGTGAGCGCCAGTCTTTTCTTTCTTAAGTTCCGTGGCAGTCCATCATTTCTGAAAGATATTAATGTCTGCATCAGAGGACTATCTTCTGATACAGACATTAATATCTTTCAGAAATAAGAGCTATGTGTTTAAGACCAGAATAGAAAAGAAAGATTATCCCTGTACATAATGCAAAATGTGCATAATGGGGGGAAATGCAGAAAAGTAGAACATCGTATTAAAAACACCTGTCAGTGCTATAACGCCACACCATTTAACAGCACCATAAACTACAGCCTCCAAAATGCCCATAAAGTCAAATTGGCTGCTCTCTAAAACAGAAACACTACAACATTCTTAAAGGTAGAATTTATTGCAGAGCTGCAGTATTAGACTGCTTTAGTTTTTGCCAGATTTTCTTCATAAAAAGGCAATTATGTGTACTGTATATATCATAGTTCTATAAATCTAACCTGCTAATTTAACAGTTTTTTCCTTGATAGATATCATATTATCAGAGCAGAATCTCTTTGTAAAAGAATCCCATAAGATACTGAAAACTGTCTCTTAAAGCTAAAAGACAGTTTTAAAAAAAATCTACTTCTCTAGTTTTCAAAGGGAAGCAGCTCCTGACCACAAGCCATTCATCACCTCCGGGAGCTAATAACACGGCTTCTCAGCCCAGCGGCATCCTGCCAGCGCTCCGTCACCAGTCTGGCCCTGTTATTAACCCAGCAGGCATGGCAGGACGCTCACAGTGACCTCACACAACCTCCTGATGCAGCCATGATGAAGCTGGAAATGTTAATTCATCATTCAAGAGCGATGCTCCGACTCCTAATTACTTTTCAGGTCTCAAAGAATCACTCGTGCCTTCAAACTGAGAAATTTGGCAAAAATTTTTCTTTCTCAGATGATTTTCTTTCTGAGGTCAACATTATCCGTAGTATTTATAGAGCATACTAAACTCACTACAACTTGACAAACGTTGACACTGCTATTTATAGATTTCAAAAATGATAAAATACATGGTTCACATTATCGCAGTTATCCATCTATCCAACTCAACATCCTGACATCAGTTTTATTGGTATTTGGTCACATACCAAAGTATTGGACTAACAAAACTTTGGACCTGAAGGCAAGTTAGATTGGTCATCAAAATAGTCATAATTCACCTCAAGGGGATATCTGTTATAAAAAGCTGATGGTGACAGAGGAAATGTCAGGGTATTACCACTATCTGGGGATGATGCATGTGTATAAAATTTCACAGCAATCCTACTGATACTTGGTGAGATATTCAAGATCAAAGTGGCTGGTTGGCTGACTGGCTGACAGACTGACATGGCCATCCCTAGAGCTGCGCACTGCTAACGTTGCAAAAAGATGAATTCTTAAGTCTTGGAATAAGAAAATGAAAGAGCAGCTGAACTGCGAATGTGCTTTAGTTTAGTTTCAGTGAAGACATTTGTGCTTGCTCTGCTTTAAACAAGGCCAGGGGAACACTTAACAAAGATCCCTTGACTGTTGCTCATGCTACCGACACAACAATAAAGCTCCTAAATCAAACTCTCGATGGACAAAACGTTGAAAAAAAGTTTCTGGAGAACTTACAGAGAACAGAGGAGGTGCTGTGTGTGTATGTGTGTGTGCAAGACTCATTAATTTCTGTCAATGTCTCACTCAGTTTTGACACACATCTCATTATGTGGCTAGGTGTAAAGAGTCTCCACACTTTGTTATGGGAGTGGTTTGCCTCAAACGATGTAAAAGCCGGACTGTCAAAAACAGGTCCAAACGACTGGAGTGAGCCACAAGTTTAACAAGCATCAATAAAAGTTCTATTATATCAAAAGCATCGTTGGTAAGAGTCCGCACAAACACAACTCACTAACTTGTGTCAAATCAAATAGCCTTCTTTGATAGCTGAATAACTGTTGTCTGTTTGCTCGCCAGCTGGGCAGACTCCACAGGCTGGTCTCACTATTAGTATTCTTGACAAGAAAACAGTTCACAAAAAGCGAGCAGTGGGCCAGGAGGACAGCTGCGCACTGTGCTTTCACTTCATACCGACCATCTTACAAAAGGCCTCGGAGGAAAATTAAAGGACAGAGCACTGGCACACTTGCTCGCTTTTTCTCTTTCTTTTCTCTCGCTCTTTTTAAGGAGCTGAAAAGGAAGTTTTAAACCACTAAGAATCATTCTAGAGCAAGCTTTGTGCTGAAGGAGCTGCTACATTAAGGCACTGCCCACAAAATGGTATAACTCATGGGAGTAAACATCAGTTAGTGTTCATCCTGAAACTTTATGATTGATGACATGGGAGAAAATCCTGGTTACTGATGGTTATTTTGTGCCTTCTTTGGATCACATTTTTTCATGGAGGTCTTTAGCCTTACCACCGGGTGCTCTGCATTTCTGCCTCTTTTGATGAGACTAAAGCTTAAATCGGTGCTGCACACTGCATTTACAGGCTGAAAAAGTGCACATGATGCATTATCCACAAGCACAACTAATCCAGTCTCATCGCTGTGCAGAAACAGACAAGTGAGTGAGTGAAAGCAGACTGACATGTTGGTCATCAGTGGAGCAGAGGCATGAAAAAGACTGCTGACTGTATCTTGCGGGTGGCCTCTGTGGTACTCTGCACCAAGGTCAATTCAGGCAAACCTCGTTTCACCCGAACGACCCGGAAAATGACTGCTGATCTCAATTTAGCCAGGTCAAATATCCCGTGACACCGGTTTGGCTGATGTAATCTCTGTGGACCACTGAGCTGGAACTGGACTTGGCACTAATAAGCCCGCGATAAAATGAAGACCTACAGTACATCCTGAAACACACAGTATCTGAGCTTTCTCAAGGTAGAAATCCAGCCTGTTTCTATCTACCATTTATGACTGCCATTGCTTTATTGCTCTGCTTTCATTTCCAATTTTATCATACATTAGGACTCTTAACCATCCAACACACACTTAACTGATGTTTTTCTCCTTTAAAATCAGGGAATCAAATACAGACAGAGCTCAGACTGGTGCCTCAGCAATTAAGACAGCGTCTGTACTTGTTCACATGCCTATAGTGATAGCTTTTTAAAGTGCAGCAACTTGAGTTTCGAGGTGAAGCATATCTTCATCAGAGTAAGAAGAGGAAGTGGCAGTAGAGACATTTCTGTCAGGTTTTGGGCATTTTTAAAGGTGCAGCATCTAAAATTTGGGATGACATTTGCAACTTTACAACCAATAAGTATAAAATATTGTTTTACATTTCTATTGTACATTATTATGCTGTCATTTCTCAAATAACTTTATAATTACTGCATTTTATTTATGCTTGGATGGCAAAACCGCTCTCTGTGTAGACAATAGTAATTTAATCTAATTCATACTTAACAACCAGAAATTAAACCTGCAGTGCAGGACTTTTACATATAAATAAACATCCATTACATTCAAGTGGTTGCCAAATGAGTCCACACAATAATAATTAAGCTATCACCACCAGATAAATCTCTCTGTATGCCACACTATACTGTAGCTACAGAGATTTTAATCTGGTGTTGGGTTTGACATTCCTCCTTTGGCCAGATGAATTCATGCTCCCCACTCATGCTCACACAGGGAAGAACATGAGTGGGAATAAAATTTAATTGTGCAGCTCTTCTACACTTTTCAAATGTTGTTGGCCCAAATGGGTCAAATTCTGATGGTGAAATGAAGCATTTTGCAGGGTTTGTGTGACGCTCAAAACTACTTATCCACAGTTTTACAGCCAAAATAGTAGCAATGGAGTAGGCTAGAGCAGAGCGTATTATGTAAGCACGTGTTGACAGTGTTTTTGTAATTATTCTCACTGCCATAAGGGGGAGACAATCTATAAATTAATCATCAAAAACCTGATACCAAAAATGCATATATGCTGATGACACCTGCCTGGTAACTTCAGTACCAGGCTTTGAATTCCTGAACAAGATCTCCACCAAACATCTTTCAAAGTCAGATTAAAACTGGGAAATATGACACCTAACACAAGAAAAGGTCACATACATATATCTGAGACACCTGTAGTCTTTACCGAGGTTATAGTTTAGCTAACAACATGGCTTCTGTGTAAAAACAAAAGTAAGTCCCCAGCAAAAAGTTCTATTCATTCAACACAACTCCTCTGTCTCCTTGGACCATGAAGCGTGACACCTCCACACATCCGATGAGCTCCTCTAACTCAAAGGATTCCTCCCCACATCCCAGACTTCCAAGACATCCCCAGTAAACCAAATGTCTGTTTCCCATGCAAGATGGCCAACTTCAAAGCCACCCACGAAATGATTCACCATCCTCTGTGCCTGGGAAAAAAAAGTTTTTTCCAAACAAATACCTGATTTCAGGCCTGACTCAGCAAATCTGTGGCTCACTCTTCAAGCAGACAACCTCCAAGCAACAGATCAAAAAGACGCTGCATAGTTTGAGGACTTTTCATTTCCCAAGTGATATGTAAAATAGTCATTATATTCAACCAAGCCCTTCTGGCAGACTTTATTTCAAGTCATTAATTAGTCAATGAGGGTTTGTTCTGCTCCAAAGTCTAGACAACTGAATCAAAATGATTGATTTAAAAAAAGAAAAACTGTATCAACATATTTTTGCCCACTTGGGGGCAGCAAAAACAACACTATCATATCGCCCACTTTCAGGTTGACATGACTCGTTGCTTATTTACATATGCAGCCGCTGATAAGCAACATTATCATTCATTTGGAGTTGATTTTTTGTCTTCCAACTTTCACTCTCTTTTAGCCCTTTTTTACTTTCTATCAAGCCCAGAGAGAAATATCTGTCACTTTAGCTGTTAAATGTTTGACTGTGTTCATCAGCTAGTCACCAACTGTGTCGGCTTGGAGCTGAACAGGTAGTGTAGAGTGTATTTTTAAAGCTAAAGGTAGAAAATGACAGAGATATGAGAGTGAACCAAAAAAAAGTAAAAATGCATTTTAATTATGGCCTGAAACTCATTCAAAAAGTTCTGCAGAATCGCTGATAATTCTCATCTTTACAACTGACACTTCTGACATCATACATTTTCATTGTCATTGCTCTTTTAAAAACCTGATTAAAAAGCTGTTGAATAACTTAAAAAAAACAGAAAATAATGATTAACCTTTTTCGAAGGAATAACTATCATAAAAAGTTTGGTACTATATTTTCTTTTCACTTCATAATTCACTTATGCAGCTTCTTGCTTTTAACTGAAGTCATTAACCAAACAAGTAACATTTCTGCAAACATTCGCAGTGGTATAATAACATTGTGTCTATCTTATTTTCACAAGTCTGAATGAATTGCCATATTGTTTTACACATTTCTAGCACAAGCTGGTGCATCGACTAAGATTTAACATCACGTTTGGACTTTCCACACCCCAACATGTGGTGGTGCGTCATCACATCAAATCAATAAAGTGTCTACAGGACTGCAGAATATTTGTAAAACAGTTTGAAATCTGCTCTTCACACAGTGATTGCTTGATGATTCATTGATGCTGAGATTTAATTTGGTGCCAGACGACACCACTGTGTATCTATTTTTTTCAGCTGATGGATAAGTATTAATACAGATGTTACAGATGTTACATTTGACCACAGACTAGTCATGATGAGCAACTCTGATTATTACAGCAGAACCATAACCAGGACTCTCAATTTCACTCGCTCTACTGGCTAATATTAGACCAGGGAGTTGGCAGCAGACTAGATGAGAGAGGAATCTTTAAAAGTCTCTCTCTGTTTCTTTTTACCTGTCCATTAATGGGGTCCACCTGAGCCCTGAGGTGTATCACAGAGTGGCAGAAGAAGCAAAGTGCGCACTCAAGATTTTTTTTTTTAAAAGCTGGCTCCCTGTGTCTCCTGCAGGGCACAGGAACATTTCACATATTATATCCAGAAGTATCCACTCTTTAATCCCAGAATAATATATTTTAAGTAAAGCAAGTTGCCACAAAAACTTTTCCATGTTACAAAAACTGCTTTTAGGAAACGTAGAGGAAAGTCAAGTCTCACACCTAGGCATCACAATCATTTCACGGTAATAGGGGCTGATGGGGAGAAGGAGGACGTGGTATAAAGCCTTAATGGTCATATCAACTATCCTCTGCTATAACACATTGGATGGTTTAATGTTGTGCAAGAAACAAAAAAGACACACAACGTTATAATTAACTAACTGCGTCAATTGCACCAAATGACGTTTTCTGAGCAGAAAATAACTACTGGCCACAATTTCAGGACCTCCGTCGGGGACAGCAACTCATTTAAAGACGCTCCTTTCTTGCGTCACAATATCATATTAAATTTTATATCCTAAACAACTTTGAAGCGACCAAGAGCGCATCTGTCACTGACACGACAGTCTCAAAAACCTACCGGATTCTTTTCAGCAGCATTTCAGCTGATGAAGGATGTACTGACTTCTTGGCTGTAAAAAGTATTCTCCGTCAGCTTGCTGCACTGCGACTGTCCTGATAGGGTGGAAAGCGGCTGTGGATGCTCTGCGCAGGTATGGGGAGCTGAAACTGGTGTCCGTCTGACCGACTCTGAGGCTGGAGAAGAAAGGAGGGAGTTGAAAGAAAGTGAAGCCAAATATGAAATCCTGAACTGCCCACTTTTTCTCCCAACAATCGGGATGGAGATGGCGCATGTCTGTCAGGGGGGATAGGGAGGGATGACATCTAAAATAACCGATGCTATAGGCTATGATGGGACTTCTGCATTCTGGAGATGTCCTATATGTTTTTTTTTTCCTGCAGGGAAACGACAAATACATTGAGCGTCATTTGGATAAACCGGGCACAGTTGCGCAGCAGCAGTTGCTGATGCTGCTGCAGGTAGATACTGATATTGCAGCACAATCACCCACACTGGAGAAGAAGGATGAGGGAGCTGACTTTTACAACACTTAATCTTATTTTGCTGCTGCCTCAGTTTAGTGAATCGTTTTTTACGAGTTTGCATGCATCATGATGAGCAGTTTGCAGCATCCCACGCAGGAGCTTTACCACAGCAGTGTCCTCCAGCTCTAACTTAGAAATCACTTTGCAAGCTTTATTTTGACCCCAACACTGGATGCATATCACAAATCACAGCAGGGGCATGAATTGCTGCTAAAGAAACACATAAATGTTTAAAGTAACATTATTCAAGGACATTTAGCACAAAATGCACTTTAAAAATATAACGTTTAACACTATATAACAGATATTTCAAGATACAACATACAACACTTATTATCTTTTAGGGTGATCAATTGTTTTTTAAATTTCTATAAAGAGCAATAAAAATATATATTTGTGGTTTTGTCTATGGCTGAATTAACCCTTTGGGAGCCCTGAAGCAAAAGTGAACTATAACATCCTACTGACTGACATCTCTCCACTTGCTTAAAAACAAAAAAAAAAACAACAAGCGAGCATAAGTGATTTTCATGACATGCAAAAGTAGATATGACACAAGGGTCCCTCAACAAGCTACAGTCCCTTAAAGGTTTCCTGTGGACTGTATGACCACTAGTAGTGCTGTGGAGCTGTTTTTCCACGAGTGGGTACACATGCATGTAGATGACACAATACACAGTCCTATCAGTATTCCCCTGATCTACAGGTGGCTGTAATGTGCAATGAAACACAGCCTGGCACCAACAACTGCAGAAAAGAAGAGTGCAAGCCAAACAATAAAGGCTTTCAAATATTTTAAAATTAGTTTTGAAATATTTTTTGAGGAAAGAAATTGATTTAAGATGTTTGCAGATCATGAAGATGCAGACAATTAGTTTGTGTAAGGGATAGAGTGTAGACATAACTTTTGTTTGGTTTAAATAAAACTTAACAAGAAACATTTGAGGCTGTGGTTTGAAATGAAGAAATTTGTTGTTGCCCAATATCATCTAAATGCAAAAGTGTTTATAGCTGTTTTAAATGGCCACATTCTGCAGCAGGGCTAAAAACCTGTCATCATAGAGGAAGATGAGATGTCATGAAATGGTAAAATGGAGGTAACAGTGCACATTATAAGACATTTCCTCCTCTAAGGCATTTGTGATCTTGCACTCATTTGCACACATGAAAAGTGACAGTAGTTGTGTGAAGACTGAAAAAAGAAAAGGAGAGCATGAGATAGACGTTCAAATACAGCTTACTTTCTCACCTCTGCAAACATGAAGGGGACTTAATTGGTCAGATTACAGGCTTCGGAAAGTTGCAGAAACTGTGAACAGCAGCCCGACTCAAACCCTTTGTGATAAGATGCAACAAGTGCTTAATTTGAAGCATGCTGACACTTTTATAGTTTCATTTGATATTCACATCTCATAATGCATATCCACAAACAAATATCCATTGATTCAGTAGTAATAACCAACAGACACACTATGAACCTGGAGCTTTCCGGGCTTCCTGGAAGTCTGGAGCTAAATTGCCCACTTTGCCCAGGCAGTAATCCAGCTGTGGTCCTCTGATCAGTGGGAAACAGCACGGCAATGACTTGAAGCATCTCAGTGAGTAGTGTGTTACTAGTAAACGGTATATTTCCAAGAATCCTCTTGGCCCATTCCTGGGTCTTACCATCTGTTTAAAGTGTGTGTAACAGCCTTACAGAAGCTGAATAAGGTCAAGTTAATTGTGTAGCTGTGCCATCTACAGACAGAGTGAATGGTGCTCTGTGGCGGCTGTCCTGCGGCCCTGGGAGAAGCAGTTGATGTTGCACACCTGAGGAATCTGACACCCAGATATGAGCAAGACAGTCTGAGAAGGAAATGTCGAAGCTCAGAGAGAAGACAAAGATCTGATTTATGCTTCGGTTCAACTATTTCTCACTGTAAGACGTCATCCTCTCTGTTGTCATTTGTCAGCAGTTATAATGTTTTATGAGGAGGAAGACCATCCTTCAAACAGAAACCACGATGACAGCAAGAGTCAGCCCATGGAAAGCTTTCTTCATCATTCCTCACGGCAGGGATGCTGGTTCATAGTTGGGTCTGATGCCTGACCTCTGACCCAATTGTGATGTAGAGGAGAATATCTTGCCTATGAAGATCATGTCATATCACCAGACGATGTAGAACAGCTATAAACTGTGGGCAGTTGTTCTCAACCAATGTTTTTTCAAGAATGATTAAATCTACAACTTTTAGAGTGGAGAAGTGCATAAAGTAGATAAAGTGAGCCCATTTACTGAACATTAAAACCACAAATCATAAATCAAGTCTGGACGAAGGAACTAAAGCCCTAAAGGAAAAGTAAGACTCTGTGTTTCCTTTTCAGCTCCTAATCTTAACATATTGAGGTCGCATACAGGAATCCACCAGGAGCCTGTTAAATTAGACCAAACATAGTTAAACATGCATGCAAACCATGCCTTAGACCTGCGTACAACGCTAACGTTAGATTTTCCAGCAGCCTTCAAACAAGCAGCCTATAATTAGACACTATCATTATATTGTAGCTGAGCTTAGATCACCAAGTGACTCAAGAGCAACACTCAAATTTAGGTTTAAAATGTCTTCAGATGTTCTGTAGATGCTAAAGTGATCATGAATCTGTCTTTTTTTGTGAGATCTTAATGTTGATGATTCTTCATGAACGTAATCTGCACAATTTGTCCAAGTCCAAGAAAGACAGAAAGATAGGGGCTATATCAACAGGTAGTTAAGTTGCGTTTAAGGTAAGTAGGTGTAATCTGAGCTGTAATTGGATAAGTGTGATATGAAGCATTTTGTCAGAGGACTAGACTGTCAGAGGACACGTGTAACCGGTTCCACCAGGTGGGATTCATTAGTTATCGTGGCTGAGAAGCAAATATGACTCAGCTAAAACACAGAGCTCAGCCTGCAGTTTATTTTTATGTATTCTTAATTCTGCTTGACTCATGTTTAGCGGTTTTATTTAACTGGGTTACCAGAATTGCTGTCAACCTACCGCAAATTACAAGATGGGCATTCTCGAAACTCATTCTCCCCTGCATAAGTTAAGACCACCATAAATCTTAACTTTGTGCGTGTAAATGGAAAAACAAAGCCAAATGAAGCAGGACTGGATGCAAAGGTTCCACTTCACCAACATTACACTTCACCTTTCTGTAATCCCAGACTGAAATCCATACAACACTCATGCAATGGCCGAAAAGACAACCAGCCTTTGAATCATTTTTCCCTCCCATAAAAGAGAAACCACAAAACCCTGTTTCCGCTGACTGGCTGCTTTTATTCCCTCATGGATTCAAAGTGGCAGAGGCAAACTGGGCTGGAGGGACGAGTCTGGGAAGACTGCTGCACTCATCCGCTCACTGGCCAAACCAACAGCTTGCCATGCTTTTTGCATGATGTTACTGCCCTGACCAGAAATTAGGGTATGGAGAGCCACTGTGAAATTTTGACGCAATTATATTATCTGTGACACATCGTTTTTTTGTGTCGCTCCCTGACAACGAGGTTAGTTGCTTCTACAGCTGGAGATCTGGCAACAAGTCGACTCTGTCTTTGGGTAAATCAATACTTATGGTTAACCAGCGAGGAAAAAGAGACTTCATACACTTCATAGCCCGCCTCCCACGTATATCACAGACGTATGTAGATGTAAGGGTGAGTTCATCCCATTGACAAATATAGATAATGATAAAAACAGATATTTATGGATTTAATGGGCTGTTTTAAGTGAATTAAAACTACTGGAATGTTGATTCATGGGGTAATTTAAAGCAAAAGGTAATTTAAAAAGGGTTTTAAAAATACCCCAGTGCCAAAAAAAAAAAAAGACATCATCACAGAAAGCCTGAAGTGAGAGTTTCTTTAACCATTGATTTACATTTTCTGTAAATTATACCTCATTACATGACGGTCTAAATGCTGTTTCAAC
Organism: Rastrelliger brachysoma; assembly: GCA_024605115.1. Classification (NCBI taxonomy): domain Eukaryota; kingdom Metazoa; phylum Chordata; class Actinopteri; order Scombriformes; family Scombridae; genus Rastrelliger; species Rastrelliger brachysoma. The sequence goes on along the minus strand of JANJYP010249060.1, from coordinate 6,544 downwards.
ATCTTCTTAACACTCCTGTATATAGTTCTGGAGCAACACAGACATTATATTTTAATTTATTTCAATATACAGTACCAGCCACAAGTCTGGACACACCTTTCCATTCCCTTCAATGTGAACGCATCCAAATGACTGGTGCTGTATATGTATGCACTTTACCTTAAAACAGTCCACCTCATACATATTTATCTGTATAATTATCTATGTACCCAACAGTTTTATTGCTAATATTTACCTAATCCTTAACTGACACCACACACAGTAATGAACTAAAGCTCACACAACTTATTTTAGCCACTCGCTGATGCATATATATATATATTTCTACAGTCAACTTTGACCTCCTCACAGGTCTTTGAAGTTCACATCAGGTACTGGAGGATCATCTAGGTTAGTTTTTTAGGATCCACAACTTCCCTGAATATATTTTTAGAAATTCTTACTTGCTGGAGCACCAGTTTGGAAAACCGTTACAGATGCCAGCTCGACTCCGTCTGTCGACCTGCTGGAGAGGATGGAATAAGCTAAGAGAATAAGTAACGCTCTATTCTTTAACAGCTACCATAAAAAATGCCCTTTACTACTGTAATTAGCTGCTCAGTGGGACTGGGAGAACGGAGTGTCTGAAAATTCACATCGACACATCCTAAAGCAGCTGCGTCCAAACTTTTTGGCTTTCCCTTAAAATGCACAAACGTGTACTTGTGACTCGATACACTTTAATATTTACTGGTGAGCTTAAAATCATGATAAAAACGTTGAGCTATCCTGTAAGCAATATAAATCAAATTAAGAAATTTTGAACATCTTGCTACTGGGTTCATCTTCCTCATAAATATCAAGTTACTCGATCACTCTGTCATTTATTAAAGTGGGTTACCGATTCATAGGTGAAGCCATATTTGAAACCTGAAGCACGATACTGTCACAAATCCAAGGAATAACATGCAGTGCCATTGTATAAAGTCAAATGAGGTGAGTGAGGACTTTGTTGAAACTATCCAGTCTGTGTAGTCTCCTCCCAAACCATTTCCCTCTGCAGACTGTTTCCCAGACGCGCTGGAAAGAGAGACTCATTTGTCTAAAGGTTTTAAGTTTTGGAGAGCATTTTGTCTGGGGCTTTTGTATAATAATATGACCATCATCAGTCTTATGACTTATCCAAACAAGCTGCAACCATTTTCTGCAACCATATTAATGCTGCCAATACCAACAATAATGTACTTCACCAATCTGGCAGACTATAAGTACTCTACAATAAATGGCAAATAAATGCTTTGTGCTTAGACTTTACATTGCTATCTTAGCCAAAACAGCTTTCAGAAGCTTCAGATACTTATAATAACATTCTTTTCCCAAAATTGTTACCCAGTGATGTTGATAAATGACTGGTGAGTGAATTAGCAATCAGCTGCCTATTTACACATCACAGAGTAACATTTGCATTGACTTGGGGTCATGTTTAGAAGCACTCTAAGACCAACACTGACTCTTATTTTAGCTGTGTCTCCATCTCCATCAACTCCAGAAGGAAAGTTTTGGCTCTTTAGCCGCTAAATGCTTTACCAGGTTCGACAGCTAGTTGCTAGTTTGTGTGTCTGGTTTGGCACTGGGCATGTAGGACAGTGGGTTTAGAGCTGAGGTACAAGCTACAGCTGGAAATAACACTGATGAGAGCAGTGAGAGTGAACCGAAGCATTGAAGTTCAAAGTCAAAACGGTGAGTTGAAAGAAACTAAAAAGACACTCCTTAGGGCGTGGCAGTAAATCGATATCATCATATTTTATGGATATCATGTTAGATTTTGAATATTGTAATATTGTGATAAGGAATAACTATTGTCTTTTCCTACTTTTAAAGGTTGCATTACAGTAAAAAATTAATTTTCTAAGTTTAACAGACTGTTCTTGATTATATCCATATTACCGATAATCTCAATGCAAAAATATTGTGTGGAAGCACTGATAGCCATCCCACAATATTGTCAAAATATCAATATGGAGGTATTTATTCAAAAATATATCCCAGTCCTGCCACAAACTGATTTAATCTGAATCTCGTTTTTGTTTTGTTTACACAGAACCATCTGAGAAGTCTTCCCTGGAAACTTTTTTAAAAGGTTGCACACTTTCAAAAAAACACTTGGATGAACTATCTGTTTCCCACTGTCTTACCTTGTGAGACAGATGGACACTAATTGTTGAAACACAAGTGCATAACTTGTAAATCCAGGTAAATAAAGTATATAAATACAGTAATAATTTGTTGTCCCACCATTAAAATATAAACGTGCAGTGTACAGCAAAGCACAAACCATTAAAATAATTGTTTTGCATATTTAATCACAGTAATACAAGAAACAAACATGATAAACTGACAGCGCTGTTCAGAATGACTGAAGCTGCAAACCTTCAGGAAATGGTCAAGTTGTTGTGAGCTGTGATGAGCTTTGTTTGTCTGTTTCACAACTCATATTCTGCTGCAACACACACACACACAATAGCATTTCAGAGCTTTTGTGTGTGAGTTGCACCAGTATTTTAAAGTCCAGAAGCCTTACTCATGTCATCCTCCCATAGTCTCTTTCAAATGATGTTCAGCTTGACTCACACCAGCTTGACTCGGAGTGTGAAAACTGGACATAACAACAGGACCTGAGTGTCTCTGATTTATCTGGTTAGTACCAGTACGACCTTCGTGGCCTCCTGGTCTCCACGATGCCCATTTTCTCCATGACCTCCTCCTCCAAAGTCTTCAGAGAGGGTACGTAGGTCTTTTCCAGAGTGTCTTCTGGGCTGGTATCTTTGGGACCATCTGTGAAGGGAAAATAATAGTTAGTCATATGCAGAAATAAACAGTAGTGGAAGGAAAAAAGTTTCTGTTCCTCATGTTCTAGTTGAGTTTCTTCCACTGCTAAACAATCAAACTGCGTCACACAGAAACCTATTTTTAGAAAAGAATGGAAAAAAGGACAACGGCCTGTGTTACGGAATCGCTACACATACTGTAAACTGAACCGACTGAGAAGAACTACTCTCCAACCAAAACACATGCAGACGATCTCACCTTTCCACTGTTGTGGCACGATGCCATCTCGTCGCTCCAAAACAGGCTTTGGGAGGATTCGTCCAGTCCTGAGAGACACTCGGACTCTCTCGCCCTCCTCGGTGAATCTCCACTCCACGTCAGTGGGCTTCCTAGAGGATCAAGATCAGTATGTAATAGCCAGTCTGTATTTGAAACCAGTGATCATTTATCTAAATAACACTACACTATTTTTAACATTCAGAAAGCAGTTTGAAGCTTTATTACAGGGCATTTATCTTAATGTTAGAGTAAAGGAAAAATAAGCATCAACTAAAGCACAGAAACACTGCATATGCAAAGTTCTGTCATGCAAAACCCTGAAAAGTGTGTAAACTGAATATTTTATTTGCTAACTTGGTCAAGCAAGTTTAAAGAGTTCAGACACACACTCCTCAAGGCAACATTTATAATAAATTCAGCACACACTAATGAGCTCATGCATTTTTTTTCTGTGCTGGTCTCTGGAGTCACCATCTGAATCTTGCATTAGCACACTTTACTGTACCTGTCCGTGGGGTCAATGAGGGAAACATTTTGGAGCAGGATGGGAGCTTCGCTGGCGATGTAGGTCCCACGGTAATCTTCACTTTTTCCAACATACCTGTGATGCTGAGACAGAAAACAATAATTCACAGTTCTCCATCTTGAAAGGCCAAAACACGTCATAACAGATGGTGGCCAAATGGATTTTTGCGGAGAGCTGACTCAGCAGTTGCACCTTGATGTCTGCTGTGTTTCACCATACACCATCTGGCTCCATCTGGTGGAGCTCAACAAGTACAGAGTGTGAGAGACGCTGATACAACACTAACGCTCATGAAAGCTGTTAACTTCAATTATTGGTGACATGAGAAGAGCAGTTGTCATCTATGTGTGTCATATTTAATGAAGAACAAGACGCGACTTTTTATCCTCTTTACAACACCACCAATTACACTGTAATACCCTAAATAATGTTCTCTATTAAGCGTGCAGCTTGCTGGCAGTCACGTCCTAAACCAGCAAAATTGTTTCCTCTGGCAAAAACAAAATTTCCTTACTGTGTTCAGTCCCTCCAACATAACCCAGTTTCTGTTTCTGAAGACTTGGATCACTTTCCCCTGTTTCCCTTTGTCCTTCCCCGCCAGAATCTCAACCTGAAAAACAAATTACAGACAAACACTCAACTCATTGCTGTATAAAATGTTCTGCTTCGTGCAAAATTTGTTTTACAGAGCCTGGATGATGTACTAGAACAGGGGTGTCAAGCTCATTTCATTCAAGGGCCACATACAGCTTAATCTGACCTCATATGAGCCAGACATAAGGAAGGAGGGAGGAAGGAATGAGATTAAGGAAGGAAGGAAGGAAGGAAGGAAGGAAGGAAGAAAGAAAGAAAGAAAGAAAGAAAGAATGACATTTATGGTGAAAACACTGTATATTAACTATTATGATATTAGTGTAGGAGTTTTTACCTAGAATGACTGTAGTGACAATGTGACTGACTTCATTATAAATGGCAGGGGTGGAAAAGCTTTTAATTTTTATTCTTTTGTACAAACTGTAATTTTCCAATAAGTTGATTTTAACTGTGAGACAATATGTGTTTTTTATCATCATGTTTCGTACCATCTCATAAAGTGGTAATTACCTATAAAATATCTCCACTTACATAAGACCACAATGGACGGTGGTCCGAATCAATGATCAGGACTACTTTGTAGCTATATGGGATTTTTGCATCAATGCTATTATATGTCAAAATGTTTGCTGTAGACCTTATATCTGATTCATTTAGCGACCGTAACCAGAGCAATCAGTAGGCTCTGACGCTGCCAGACAGATTCAGCCTCGTACAAGTACAACATGTAACAAAAAGAAAGTGGTGATGCTCATCTAACAAGCTAACAAGTGAAATCTAAAATATCAATTTCACTGTTAAGTTTACTTACTTCACTTAAAATAGCAGGAAAACATGTTTCTGAACTTCTTTGGCACAAAAGAAACTACTGAGAAAACTGTAATTCATGTTCTTGGTCATGTAATTTCAACTCTGACCCTATTGCCATTACTTTATTATTATATAATATTGTTAATTTGCCACTTATTAAAAATGTGATTGTATTTTATCTGATAAGAAAAGTCTATGAACATTTCCTTTCAGAGTTGGTGAAACTTTATTAATCTTATAGCTGCTGTTTCACAAAACATCAACATTTTGAATTAAACAACAGGTTCACTATTTTCACAACAAAGGTTAACAAAAAGTGTCTCTCAGGTGTTCCTATAAAGAGTGAAAGAGGTTTTCCTTGTTATTATCCTTCTCTTCATACTGAGTATTAAAAGATCCCCTTCAAATGTGCTTTGGTGCAAACTAAAATCCACATTNTGGAAGTACAGTTAAAAAAAAGAGGGACCTTGACACCAAAAAGAATGAATATATTTGCTTAAGATGAGCTTTTAAATAACTTGTTTGGATAGGGGGAGGCTTGTGCATTACGATGGGATCTTCTAATGGTCCTGATTGTTGGTTTAAGACAGACTTTTAAAAAACTGTGACCCTGTCCTTACAGTGCTAGTATCTATCTCAAACTTAAACTGAAATCCAGTGCTTGATAAACTGATCTTTTGACTGCATGTGTATAGATGTTATGACCTCCTCGGGTTTACTCACACTGTCTCCTTTGAACACGGACCAATCCTCTGAAGTCATCGGCTCCACAAACACCTTCCTCCTCCTCTTTCCCGGAGGATTTTGCCTCTTAGCGGCTACTGTCCAGGGTCTGTTGGTGCTGTAGCGGTAATCTTTGGGTACAACAACCCTGGCTGCCATCGACATTAGAGCCGTGAGCCTCATCGTGCTGCAGGGACAAAATGAACCCAGTTAGTTATCCGCAGTCTGCCACTATCCTCACACATTCAAACACATCTAATGGCACTCTTATGTATATATGCACCTTTTAAAAGCGATAAATATACTAAAAACTGACTCAGATATAAGCAGAAACTAATAATAACATAACACATTCACGATCTTACCCTTTCCTTAATTCAATGTCACATGTAGCCGCAGTAACACCTCCTGTCGCTCAGGCACAACGCCCCCTACCGGACAGGAGGGCTTAGACATGACCTGGACGCATGCGCAGTTGGTGCATAAGTATGGCGCAGAAACAGGAATTGAGAGATTGATTAGTGGGAGGCAGGATGCAGGCAGGGAGTCTGACAGCCAAATGACCTTCACTGTACTCCAGCTGTGACACCATGTGAGCCCCGTGCTTACTGACTCACACAAGGGTGGGAAAGTAAGTTAACATTTGTAACATAAATAAATAAAATTAAATCAAAAAACACATTACAGATTATATTGCACAATGTTATCATCTTAAATGAATGACCATGGCAACCAAGTCATAAAATAAAACACAATACAGAGCAACTGTTTTGGCTAGACAATAAATAAATAAATAAGACAGAG
>JANJYP010248971.1:0-22301 GCA_024605115.1 Rastrelliger brachysoma | reverse complement strand
ACAGTGTGTTAACAAGTATTAGTCCCTCTCTGCTGTGTGGTGATGCCACCTATTGGACAAGGCTTGGTTGTGCACCATTTTCTGATCAGAATATGAGACTGTGGTGTGGGTGTTCATGACTCTTATCAACAGGATAATAAAGTCTGAAACTAGGAATGTATTTCTTTTCATCTTTTGAGCCATAGAGTTGTATGTTAGTGAAGATATTTGCTCAAGATGCGTGTCCTGTGCACTGCACAAAGTGTCCCTTTGTTGGAATGATTTATAGTGCTTTCCATCCTATAGCTACTGTTGAACAACTGATAAAGACACAATACACCTTACACTCTCACTCAGCCACACTGTCGAGTCATATCAGACGGCCTATTATAGCATTACATCAAACTTACCACATGACCATGTCTTTACCACAAAGATCCTGGAAAGAGGACAGACTATACACTATACTCAGCACATCCCACAGTGGGAAAGACAGACAAAAACATAAGACTGAGTGAAAAGTGAGAGGACAGGATTTTTGTTGATATTAAAGTATAAATTCACTTGTGCAAAAACTGGATTTTATTGAAATATTTAGACCTCGTTTACACTTACATGGATATCTTGAAAATTGGTGACATTTCCTTCCATTTGAGCCCTTTTTTTTAACATGCAAACAGAGAATTCACCTCTCACAACTATTCTTTCTGAAAACTCTGGCCAGAGTCAAGATTTTGGAAAACTGAGAAAAGTTTTAGGTAGCCAGAAAATGCACCTGCGGTAAAAGTGCAACCAACACATGCCATTTTTATTTGGCTATGGTAATCATAAATACACAGGTTAGTGTAAACAAAAACTTTTATGAAAATGGACAGGTGTGCACAATGTTTCTTTTTTAAACAGAGAGGGTGAAATATCTGTTTATGAAAATACCCAGCCCTGTGTAAATGTAGTCTTAGACTTGAGTCCTGATGAGCTGATAAGTTCAACAGGTGCTGGCTATCAGTCTCAAACTTGTACACCTGTCTTTGACTCAAATTTCTAATGAATCCCACCCCGTCTGTGTCCGTTCTTGTGTCCAATCTTCTATCCCGTGTTTTTAAGAAGGAAAACCAAACATAAGGGAAACAAAGGGCATACTGTGTCTGCTGCAGATATTCGTCACCTGTGGTAACACTATGATGTAGTGGAGCTGGGATTACATGAGTGTAGGAATGTGAAGGGTGACAGTTTGGACAAGATGACTATTGTTGAGAATAACACCTGAACTGGTAGCAGAGGTGAAAACTGATCAGGAAGAGATGGGAAATGGCTCATCTCCGGCCAAGGAGCACATCTGGCAAATGTCCAAAAGCACGTGATCTTACTGTCTCAAATGGACAGTTGGAGATAAATGTCCAAAACATAAAGGCTAACACTGATAATACCATGGTTACAGTAGGTCATTGTTAGTTTTAGACATGTAAAGTTATAATATGACTGAAGAGCCCATCATATGTATTGCTTCGTTGCTGCATGTATTTCAGTAAGTCTTAAGTCTATATTAAGTCTTTTAAGCCTTTCATTGAACTCTCTTTCACTATACTAAGCCAACAGTGACATTTTAATTTTCTTGCCTTTTTACTCAACTTTGAGTCTTTGATAGTAGGAGATTTATGAAGACTCAGAAACTACTGCTTCATAGACAGACATTTACAAAGTTTAGTCAGTAGAATGGTGTTCCCACAGACACTTTGGAGTTTCAACATGTTCACATCTGAGAGCTTCTCTGAACAGAGCACTGTTCTTAAGATCTCTGAGTAGTCATATTTTTCAAATAAGAAACCGTTTTCAAATGTCTTTAAAGAAAAGCCCTGTAGCTATCACAGCTGTTCCACAAGAATCAGCTGTAACAGATCCAGGTAGGAACTTTATGAACAGTATAACTTTATTTCCAGCCCAGATGGAATACATTAGGGAGTAGGCCTGCTCAAGTATACAGATTTTTTGCCTCCTTATAGCAGGTTTGTGCCCTGAGCATTAGATGACCAGCTGCTGGGAGTTTAAAGTATTTCTTTTAAAACAAGGAAAAACATGAAATAGTATTCAGGAGGGCTGGGAATTTTTTTCACACATATGTAAGGTGCATGCCATGCAGGGCGGTGAGTGGGATGTGAATAGAGCAATTGAGAGGTATGAGACCCTGCGGAATGCACCGGAAACCACTGTCCAGATGTGGAGCGGCAAGACAGGGTGGGGGATAAGGGTGTTGATGTGGTGGTGATTGTTAAGGGACTTCAAGGCTAAAATGTCAAACATCAGACTGTCCTGATTCCAGCACCTGATTTTATTTTTTTTTCTTTGAAGTAAAGAAAATATATTTTTACTGGATGTTTTGTTGGAACTGGAGCTGATATTTTGTTGCATTTTTAAATGACTGATTATAAGTTCGTAGTCAGATGGCTTATTAAATCCAGTGCCTTTTCTGTGTTATTATGAAATGCTTCAAGCCTGTTGTTCATCCACTATCCATTTGTCTGCCTTCCACATGAAAGAGATGTGCAGAACAGCACTCTGCTTAATCCAAATATCTCTGGTTCCTTTTAAAATGACCCTGGGAGGAATGTATTGAGGGGAAGGAAAGTGTTTGTATGGACTATGGTGGCCCCAGAAGTCCATTTGTCTAATGGACACTCTTGCAACTCTGGAGGAAAGCATCAACAGGCTGCTTTTAAGAGCTGTGTTGTTAATGCCCCACATGACACAGGAATACAAAACAATTTGTTTGAAACCATTTGATGTATTATACAGTGTCATTTGTCCACATAAAAAGGTGAAAGCCCATTGTTAACCATAGCTGTGTTTCCTATGTGTCTGCAAGGGACTATTGGCATGTCAGCGTGTATCCGTATTTTCTATAACAAGTGGTTACTTGTGTGTGGCTCCACAGTGTATTGCAGTTATTAAAGTCAGTAAGAAAGGAGTCTTTGTCACGGTCATCATCTAAACCCAGTCACACGGGCCATCTTGTGCCAGAGAACCCAACTCATTTTTACCACCACATTCCTGGGCTGTTTGGTAAGCCCATAGGGGTCCTTTTCCTCTTCTCCTCCTCCTCCCTCCACCTCCTCTCATCTGGATTCCTCATTCCATCTTCATTTGGGATCTAATGGGAGCATCAGTCTCACATATGCACACAAACACAAATACCTCACAAACACCAGTCCTTGTTCAAATGCTGTGTTGTGTCTCTTAAAGTACATTTGTATGTTTTGCCCACATACTTTTGTACATTTATTTATTGCATCCACTTATTTATTGCATCCTAACCTCAACCCTGAGCCCTAATTTTAACTTTAACCTCCAAAACCAACTGTGGACCTTTTAAACAGGTTTTTTGTAGGATTGCATTGTGAAGTTTTTGTTTGATCTCGTTATGTCACAAACACATCTCTATTCATATATGTCTTCTGATTTATGCTGGCAGCAGAAAAGAAAAAGTACTGCTTTGTTTTCTACTGCCATTTACACATATTATGCATATTTATCAGTTAAGCTGCCAGCAAAATAAAAAATATTACATTGATCAACATTGGTATTCTGGTTATGTTTAGACACAAAAATGACTAGGTGAGGATTAATAAAAGATCAGGGTTTAGGTTAAAATAAAATCCTATTACAAAAGCAGCTGATTACCTGACACCTTGCTAAAAACATCCATATTTATCAGTTAAAACAAGAAGCAGGCAATAGTCTTGAGGTGATCTCAAAGAGTGCCCTCTGCTGATTTTCCACTAAGTTTCTAGCCCACCCCACCTCCACCTACTATAATAAGAAAGTTGGCTCATATTGATATAATCTAAACTACTGTACATAATTTTAAGTGTTTATAAGTATTGTTGAAATGTTGATATGCCATGTATAATCGTGTTAAAATGTAGAGATTTACAGAAATGTGCATTGCCAATGTTTTATTCTATTGACTTGGCTGATGTAACTGTTAATTGTTCAGATGCAAATTAATAGATTGGGAGAAGTCAGAAATGCACAGAGACGTATTACACAATTTTCTGTAAAAAATGCTCTGAATTGTCTGATAAAATAAATAATCTATGCGTTTTTGACACACTCCCTAACTTCACCTCATTTAGTTCCCATCTACTGTCAAGTCAAGCAAAGAGACAGGTAAATAAAACCTGTGAGGCGTCATTCAGGTGTCATTCTGCACTGCATGGATGACTGCAAATAATGTAGTTATTCATCTATTCTNACACACACACACACACACACACACACACACACACACACACACACACACACAAATAAATTCACACATACTGTCTAGGCAGCTAATTTCTTAAGTAGTCCTGATTACCTCATTGAGTTATAGCTTCAGCTGCTAGCCCTGGTTCGTGGGTTTTAGAAACAAGAGATAACAAAGAGCTTCCCTTTCATTTTCTCCAGCCAGGCTGACCATTATGTACTCTCCTACTGTAACTTTCATCCTCTTAGCTCTCTTTCTTTGTTTCCGTAGGTTAGACACTACTATATATCAAGTGACACATTCAATGATTTGACCACCAAGGTCAGAATTTGTGTTGCCTGCTGTGCTACAATGCCCAGGGGTAACATTTAAACTGATGGCTTTTCTATATTCACTTGCTCTTTCCTCATCCACATGAGTTTTTGCCATCTCTGTAACTGCTTCATGTGTTGCTTGCTACATTGTTTCAGTGGCTGACAAACAAACAATCCATTCATGGCAGAGCCAGACTTCCCAAGAAACTCAACCGTATGTTTATACATTCTTTCAGTGAAAGAGGCTATTTGCGGTTGAGCTATTCTAGTTTCCCATGTTTCACTCTATGAAACATTTTCCAGAGTTTCTTCCTCCTTCCTTCTTTTCTCTCTCTTTCCTTTCTTCTGTTTGCCTTCCTATGTTTTTCCAAAACTCTTTTTTCCTTGCTGATGCAACATTATAAAGGCAAAAATGAACATTTAACTTATTCTGGATTGTAGTTACTCATGAAGTATGTGGAAGTATGTTACTCATGTAACACAAGCTTATCTGCAGGTGATTTCACCTGAACTGAATGAGTTATAGGGATATTGAATATTCCAGCGATATATAACCCCTGCTTCTAAACATCTTTTAAATAAACAATGAAAGTAGTGTACATCCCTGCATTTCACCTACCATGGTAATGCTGTCCTTGATCACTGCTTAACCAAATCTTTACTTTAGTTTTTTCTTAATCTGAGTTCATTGGCAGTCATTGTCATTGTGCAACTGGGTGTGCACAATCGGTACTGTATTCTCATGTTTGTTTTGTCATACAGTCAACTATGAAACCATGGTTACCATGCTGTCTTTGTTTGATTAAAATGGATGCTTTACTTAATATAGGCATGTTGTGTCAGCGTGTGCACGTGTGTGTGATTCCAGAAAGCATGCACATCGATTGGATGATGATTATAATAATGATCATTATTGTTAATGATGACCATGACCGTCTAATTCCAGATGTTGAAAGTCATTGCATATACTTTTGAGGTGCTTTTTCTTTACTTGAGTGTTTTTATTGTGTCCATCGTAGTTATTGCTTTCTTTTGATGGCTTCAGTCCTGGTAAATCCATGTGTACGAATGGAACACACTGAGTTCCTGTAATTACTTTCATTCATTGGGCTTTTCAATTGTGTGATTTTAAAATATATTGACTGAAATGATGACTATGAAAAAAACCTTTGCTGCTTTGTCAAAGTACCAACTTCGTTCAGAAAAAGTACTTAATATATTTGTTAACATCTGTAAAAGTGTTCAAAGACAGGCTACAAAGTGATGATTATGAGTACTTTTACATTTACACTTTATTCTAATGTTAAAGTGTCTGCTTTTATTTTACATATTTGAGAGCAGAACTTGTCATGAATGTACTTTTAAGTTAAGGCAAATTTTGCAACCTCAACTGAAGTAATGATGACCTGAATTCTTTATCCTCCATGATCTAATTTCCCGAAATATGATGACACATTGAGTAAACTGGTACTGTAGGCTCAGTCATAATACTTGTTGTATTATTCATCCACATCCTACACATAGTATTTATCTTTATTTTTTATTTATTTCCTACACAGTGTTTTTTGTGACACTGGGCTTTTAGGAAACACACACCATTGTGACTTTTTTAAATTTAATCTAGACATTTTATGCTTTTAATATATAATAATAATATGAGATAATTATTTATATAAACCCAATGACTTCTCCCCACTGCTCTACTACAATAGGTTAATTAATTGCATTGCACATTTTGGCATTCAGAATCACCCCAGTGAATTAGGTGACAGTTATGATGAGATTTTAAGATAGGATTGCAGGATGTTTGCAATCCTATCCAGGTTTGCAATAACATAACTTGTTTTATTTTCACCCAGTGTTTTTCCTTCAGTATATATGATTTGTAATGGCCAGATCTAGTAAAAGGATTTTTATCAATAAACATTGAGCGATTACAATTAATATCCCACTTTCTGGAATTCTGTCTGACAGTCTTTATTAGTTTGTCATCTTTGCAGGCACAAATAATCAGCAGATTTACTGTACCTTAATCTATTGGGTTTAACTCCTGCCTCGGCATGCCAATGTTTTGGTCAGGCCTGGGCATACATGACGGGCAGCTTCATGATTTCCCAGATCTCTTTTGTGTTTGTCTTGGCAGAATAGTCCTCTTTGTATGATCTATTTTGCCACCCTGCCCTTTAAAAATTGCATCAAGCCAGCCCATTCCCAGCTGCCCATAATTTGAATCCAATGCATGCCCCAAGTGCTAAAAAACAAATATTCTGTATAAGACGTATAATAGAGAATGAACAAGTTGTTCCAAATGTTGTTTATGTTTCCACTGGTGACCATCAGATTAAACATTTCTACCTTTTTGTTGGTTAAGACTTATTTTTGTGTGGTAGCCACAGCAACTACTCTGTGAGCATACAATGATGATACTGCTTCAGATAAGTTATGTTATGAGGTTATCAAAATGATGCAACAGTTTCACACTTGTAAATCCACATCTCTCAGATTAGAATTTGAGTGAAACATATTCTGTTGTATTTCTGTGTGTGAAAAAAGATTTTACTTTTTGTCTCATGTCAGATATAACTTTTTCCAGGCAATAGGTCACATCTGTTGACTTAAAAGTTCCAAGAACATGACAGCCTTAACTTTTTATGAATACAGTTCAGCTGAAAAAAATGGCCCTTCCTTCCCTCCAGCTGACAAAGCTTGTTCACAGAAACCACAGAGAAAAACCTTTCCTCCTTGGATACCTGAAAGTTTACACTTTCCTTAATTCTTCTTTGGAAACATCTTGAAAAACCTGGCTCCAAGACTGTCAAGGCATATTCTGTACTACAACAAGAAATGCGTTGTGTCCTGTTGGACTTCGGAGCTGTGCAAACACTGAGTGGCTCAGTTCCCTTGACTCTGCAGGTGCTGGGAACACATTTCATAAACACCTGCTGGGAGTTTAGAGTGTGTAGAAATCCTGGCTGATCTGCACTGGTCTGTGTAGTGTATGTTTGGGTTATAGAAGTTTTGGATTGTCATCTTCTGTTGGCCAGTTTCTTCAAGGTTAAGATTATATTCAAGAAAATTTGACATGACCAGTCGACCAATTTAATGAAAATCAACCCAATTCTTTACTGCTTTACTGTATATTTCTGTACTGGTCAAGGTGCTCACGATCTAATTCCCAAATTAAGGACTGTAGCCAGAGCTCCATTCCCAACTCCAGCCACAGTCTTCCCTAAGCCCCAACCCTAACCTCAGCATCAACCCTTCAACAGTTTAGAGAGCAAGAGGACTCAGCAAGCTGACCCAAACTTCCCAGGATGAGAAAACTTTAAATCTAAATGTTATTCTTCTGGGTCCTCAAAGGATACATTGTGTGGGGATCCAGAAGGACATACCAGGCTGTGAAAGAGGCTCTTTCTTGTTTTTTGCCCATTGGCCCCCTCCCAGTCTCTCCGGGGCAGCCTGTCTCTCTCTGACAACAGCTGCTTGCTGCCTGTGGAGGCCGGGGTGAGCGGCGCAGCTCCAGACATCTGTAGGCCCTGAGCCTGGGCCGCCTAGCTCTCTCTTTCTTTTTCACACACACACACACACACACACACACACACACACACACACACACACACACACACACACACACACACACATTGGAGCCCACAGTCTGCCCAGCACAAAGGACTACATTCATCCCCCCTCATACAGTCTCTACTGGTGAAGAGGTCGTCTGAAGCTCCCAAGCTCTCACTCTTTTTCACCTCCTTTCTCTCTTTTTGCATCTCCTGTCATTCTGTCAGATATTGCCTCCCTTCTCAAACTCTCAGTTCTGTGTGTTTCTATTTTTCTTTCCATTGGAATGAATGTTCTTCCATTCAGGTCCATGAGAATCACATAATCATTTAACATTATGAACTGTGGTTAACCAGAATGACAATGAGGGCCACAGGTCTCAATCAGAGGAGGCATAGTCTCCAATTTTGAAAACACAGTGACCTGTCTTTGGCTTTTGGTTACGTCTAACTATTAGTACCTTTGAAAAATACGTGGGAATGTGTATGTGTTTGTGTGTCCCTCTGTGTGCGTTTTACCTCCTAACCCTGAGAACAGGCATTCCTGTGCGGAGGACTTGCCGACTAAGTTCACAAAGGGATACTGAGAGAGGCCAGAGTGAACAGAGATCCTTTGTACCAAGTGAATGTGGCCATGAGAAGTTTGGGAACGGCGTGGTTTGAGAAACATCACAAAGTTGCTTTTAAAAAGCCTCACTGGTAGGAAACCATCCACTTTCAACACAGGAGCTCAAGGTTGGCCATATGTCCATCACCTTCCCTTTGACACACAAATCCAGTCTCTCCTCACTATAACCATATAGTGTGGGAACTCAACTACAAATGCTTGGAATGTCTTCATGTCAGCTTCAACACCACGTTTCTCATTACAGTATGCCAGTATATAACCTCTGTCCTACCACTGTCATCAAGAGCCTGCCCTGCTGAAGTTCCCATGAGTATACAGTAATGTCCCACTTCATGGTGCACTGTTGAGTTGTAGCTGATCAACGTTTAACTTGAAAGCTTGAGCTTGAACCGGATTGCTTATCAGTATGTTTTGTTACAGTCACTCAGATATGCACTTTAATGTATCCTGTTGGATTAACAGGCTAATTTTATCATTGGAGTTTTTCATTTAACTTGATGGTTACACCTGTTTTATTGGACGTCTTTTGTTAGATTTATTACATTAGAATCTGACTGGGGGTGTAAGATCTGTTGGAACATAAACCTTTTGTGTTATGAAAATGTACTACAATTTTATAACTTGCTGTTAGTTTTATTATAATTGTATTTTTAAAAACTGTTGCAGACCCCAAAGTCCACTGAGATTCTTTGAACTGAGACATTGGAATAAATAAGCCTATCCTGTTATTGTTTTTATGTGTATGGTGAAATAAAAGTAATAGTGCAACATTATACACAGGCAATTCAAATTCTCCAATTCAAATGTAGTATCATCTGCAGATGTTTTTTACTGATTTATGAATGCTCAAAAATATGTTTCCATTCCTTTGTTAGATTTGATTATGTCAGTGTGGTCAAAATCATCACTGATTCTGATTCACAATTCTGATTCAGTTTGACTGATACAATTCTGAGTCAGGTACAGCCTTAGTATTTTTTACACCTTCTGTTGAGTTCCTTGTGCACACAGAGGAGAAGTAATTCCTCTTTGAATAGCATCTTCTAATATTCATTTGATATTTATTTCCTTGTGTTATAATAGTTTTTTTGTGTTGTTTTTTTTTTATCAATGAATCCATTAACATTGTGCTCCTTGCTAATAATAACATGAGATAACAGGTGAAAGTGCAACAAAGTTATTCCAACTTTGTTTATACAGTACTGCTATGCAAAATCACAGTGCAGTGTATTTTGCTCTATGTCATTTCCACCTTTGTC
Organism: Rastrelliger brachysoma; assembly: GCA_024605115.1. Lineage (NCBI taxonomy): Eukaryota > Metazoa > Chordata > Actinopteri > Scombriformes > Scombridae > Rastrelliger > Rastrelliger brachysoma. Next base: position 12,318 of record JANJYP010248971.1, on the reverse strand, counting down.
CCATGAGTAATGGTTTGTGGTTGTTCCATGTCTGTCCTGTGGGTGGCGGATGGCTGTATTTCTTCCAGCCTGTCAGTGTTCTTCAACTGCAGCTCATCACTTGTTTCCAAGTGCATGAAGGTTGACCTGCCTGGAGCTCATTATCTGAATTTTATTTATTTAAAATGCTGTAAGGACATGCACTTACTTAAATACATACTACACATAATTCTTACTCACTCAATGACTCATTCACAATTTAAATTATGTCAGTACACATATCTTTTAAACTCTGCATCTAACAACATTGTTGTTGTCAGTCTGAATAGGAATAGTGAAGACATCCAGAGATTTCTTTGCTTTCCCTATGCATTATTGTGTGAATAATATACTGACAGCGGTCATAAAATTTGATATGGACCAGAGTGCATGTTTCACATCAGGGTGTTCTGATCTCTCCATAAACCAAGTTTTTAACCCCAGTCATATTCCATCGCTCAGCAGTAAAACCCATCTAAGCTCTGCATGCTNACACACACACACACACACACACACACACACACACACACACACACACACACACACACACACACACACACATACAGGGAGCGCACACACACACAGGGAGCGCAAAGCACAACTTGTCTGCTCATCTGCTTCTGATTAGTGACGACATGAGCGATGCCAAATGGGAGATATGGATCTCATTCCTCTGCAGACAAAGCCTCATTCATTGGCAGAAAGCTCAGATGTGGGAAGACGATTCCTGTGACTTGGACATGCGCCGGTCCACTTTTTTTGGATCTTGTGTTGTGCTGTGAACAAGTGGTCGTACTACATGTTGGGATGGATAAAGAGATGGTGGTTGGATGGGACAGTTGGAAGGTGGACATTTACACTGTATTCTTACCTGCGTAGACCATGTGCTGTTTTTCATAAAATATCACTGAAAATGTCACATGAGTTTCATACAAAAGACAGATGCAATCACACTTTTTTCTTACCTTCCCTGAGGTGGAAAAATACGAAAGAGCAATATACTGTATACTGTATTACAAGGAATAATTATCTGATTTTATCACCTGCTGTTGTACTTGCACATAATCTTGTCTATTAGCTTGTCAAACAGATGTGTATGTTTTGGATCACATACAGGATACCAGTAACCTTTATATTGATGTTCTTGTTTGCTATGTTGTGTTTGGCCAGACAGCGAGTATGCTCTTCCCTTAAGCTAGGAGTCAATGGCCTGCAGTTATATCCCTGACAGCTGTAAAGGTGATGGCACACCTTTAGAGGACAGGCAACCTTTTGATGACAGCTTACCTATGAGCCCTCCTAACTCTGTGTGACTCACTGTTCAGGGAATAAAAACAGGTGTCAATGTTTGGGCGAAGCTTTAACCTTTGAGCTGTACCAAATATGACTAATACGCCATATGTAGATGACAAGGAAATGCAAATCAAAATCTCACAGTGTGGAGTACAGTTAAGGTCAGTTTAAATAAGCTGAACAATGGCTATAAAGCTTAACTGCAACTGGTTTATAGTGCCCAATTTAACTCTTAATACAGTCGATAAATTAAAAGTTGGTCAAGCACAGAACAACTGTGCTAATTAAATTTAGCAAAGCATTTTCTTTTTATTGAACATATTTCACAATTTCTAAATACACAATGTAACCCCGTTATATGTTTGTGATCAGTTTGCTGAGACAAGCAGTACATTCAGGAGCCTCAGAGGTTATTGACCTATCGTTCAACTATGTGTTGCTGAAATACATCATAGATAATGTGTGTGGTTGTTCTGTCTCTTCACAGGTGTGCAGTGTCATCAGTCTTACTAAGCTACAAAACAATTTCGTCTCTATAGTTACACTGCATCTGGAGTCTATCGGTCCATCTCCCACCCTCCCAACTCTCATCTCTCTCTCTCACTCTCTTGCCCTGAACCAGAGAGCAAGCAATGCACTTGCCAAAACGTTTGAGGGTAAAGTCATCATAAAGTCATTTCCCCCATCATATTAAGTGCACATTTCTGAGGGGATAAAAGGTCATGGGTGGATTTATTTCAGACCTGGGAGGCAGCTTGGGTGATTTTGGCTTGTGCTGTGAACCTCAACCACATTGCACACTTGCCCAGAAACCACACTCATGGGACAGGAGTTTCTTGTGTTTTTGCCTGTTTGTATAAGACATGGCTATGTGTTTTTAGTGCCTTGATAAGTCCTGATCAGCAAAATCAACTAAAGCTGTCACACATGGCTGTTTTTGTTTGAAAAGTAGAGGAAGGGTTTACTTAGTGTTTCCCACTGCTGTATTTTTAAACATCCAATGTTATAATGCTTCAATACATTTTAAGGTGTTGACTCAAGTTTGACATTATTGTAGTAATTTAGGGTTGGGTGCTATGACGTCTTATAACATAAGTTGACAGGAGTTTGTCATAGGTCAGATATGTTTTTGTTCTTTAGTCAAGTAATCTTACAAATGAGAGCCCCCCCAAGCCTCCACTTTCAAAATTGAGGCAGCAGTTAAGCAGCAACCACAAGTGTTTTTGTTTGCAAACTGAATATATGTCAATGTTTATACAGATTGCCTGTTATGAAAGATTGGTCATGACTGGCAGATTTATAGAACATGTGGTGATAAAATGACTTATAGGAGGCTTCATTGAGTCATATATTCCCTGTTCAGTATTTGTTGTTGTAGTTATAAGTGTAGTCATTGTTCAGTGGGAAGGACTGCTTTTTTTGGCCATTTAAATGATTATATAATTGTAATTAAATGTATTGCTTAACCTGAGGAGATCAGTAGTTTCATTCTATTTTACTTCACTGGATAGGCAAAAAAACATACATTCCCATCAGGCTAACTTATTTATAAATGCTTTCACAATGGTTCCCCAAGGAAAAAGGTGCTGACAATTCATTTCAGGATAGAAAAAGTTATTATTATAATAAATTTGATTCATATCGTCATCATCTTACATAAGCACCTCAAACTGTACAAACTGTACAGCCAAGCATTGCTCAAAGTCACGTAACTTTGTTTTAAATTCAATGTTGGATAAAATGTGTGTATAAATGTATGCAGAACACACTGATAATTTTTTTCCATTTGATGACATTATGAAGCCATAACAAAACACACTGTAAAGGTGAGCTGGAACACAAAAATGGGCAATATCTTATACTGTTAGATTGAAACTTTCCATCCATCCTCTCACCTAAGGTGAAATTAAAGGAAACTGGACAGTGGGTAGTTGTGAATGTTTATGAGTTTCTGCAGCTGAGTGATGCAGTTAATGCAATAATGGTTATGGTTGCCATACATTTAAGATCAGATCAGTTGAGACTGAAGAGTTTTATTTATAATTGAATAACTATGGACTTATTATAATTACATACTTGATGTCCCCTCAATGAAAAACCAATACCTGTATGATGTGTGTGTAGACTTGTAGACTTCTCCTTCCTTCCTTATTTCAGTGGCAACCTTTTTCTTTCCAAGCAGGAACCTAATGGTGCAGCAGGTCAACTCGACTGGATCCGAGTACAGCACCAACAGGTTTTCTGTAATCTGCAAAAACAAGCAAATGTTTTGGGCTTTTCGCTCCTGGGTGCTCCCCTCCCTCTGCACCGCATGGAGCAGGGTTCATTTGAAAGGCGCTGTTTGTTAAGGCTTTAGCGGTTAGTAAGTGCTTCCTTTGTTTGGTGGGAGCACGGAGACGGGGGGTTAATATCTCCCAGGGAGTGCATACAAAGAGGGCCTTCAGCTCCCCTGGCCGGAGAGGGGTGGCTAGATGAATGAGGCCGGGCCGTGGGGCAAAGGTGCCAGGGAGGGCACAGGAGGGTGGGGAAGCACAGGGGACAGGAGGCAGAGGAGAGTCCGGGAGGTCATGGGGGTAGAGCCCTGGAGGGGGTGGAAGAAGCTGCAGGAGGCAAGACATTAAGTAGTTAACTTTTGGGGAGTGGCAGGCAATAGAGAAGTGACTTTGGGGTGCCAGGCCACCATCAGGATAAATTTGGGATAAAAAAAACATACTTTTAGGGAAGGTAAGCATGAACCTGTGAGGAATATTTTGATGCCTGGTGATGGGGGCTTGGGGACATTGAGTATTAGCACTGTTTGGAATAGCTCCCCCTGGACCCTGTGGTCTGTGTGTTTCCTTAGTCCAGGTGTCACAGGTGGAGTGCAGTAGGTAAAGTGGAAAGCAGTGATGCTATCACTCCTCCCCAATACAGACAAGCCCTTCATGGCATGTGATAACAATCAAAACAGTGTGTAAGGGCCATCCACACATCCCCCCAAGAGATAGAGTCTGATAGATGAAACAGATGAAGGGGGAACGTTTTCATTACGGTAGTTGGTTAATGTGTAAACAAGTAAAGGCAACAATTCTTGTTTAAATATGAATAAAAACATAAATAATTAAATCTCACCATCTGTGAAAGATTTCAAAAAAGTCAAACTAATGCTTATTCAACAAAGACAATAAAACATTTAAACAATAAAAACACAATCATGACAAATCAAACAATAAAACAGATCACACATTTGACATGTCTGAGCATAACAAATAATTACACAAAAGCAACCCTCTCTCCTGCTATTATCACTCTAAACAATCAAATAATTAGTCCTGTTAATTATCCTCTTTCCACTATATTTATTGAGCTCCAAGTATCACCTACTCAACTGTACATCTTCACCCTCCTACAGCTGCCTGAGACATCCAAATGTGCATGCATGTGTGCATTTCCGTATAGGAGTGTTTAACAGGAGTGCAAAGTTTCCCAGTAGAGCTTGATTGTGGTGGGTCAATGTTGTATGATGAAGAACAATGGGATTTCTGTAGTAGTGTTGGATCAGGTTGATGCTTTTATTTCATGGGAATCGGTGTGTGCTTTGGATTGCAACATGTGTTGGCTTGGGTTGCAATGCAGATAAAACTAGGGGGAACTTGGCCAAAGGGAATATTTTTTGGATCAGGGTTTGGCAGAAAGAAACTTTTTCCAGGTATTGATATACAGAGGATCAATAACACAAGTCTCATTATTTTCCAGGGTGCTTAGTTATTCTCTTATGTCTCTCCAACATTACAGATAATGAACGAAACCTCCTTTAAAAGTGTATGTTAATAATTACAGATAATGCGTTCCAGGGAGTTGCTTTTTAAATGGCATGTGTTCATTACTGAGTATTTCATTATTATTACTTCCCCACCAGCAACATTGTAATGGTGTGTATCTCATTTTAGATTGAAATAATACCTCCATTGAATCATTGCATGCTGCTTGTGAGGGCTTTTTTGATGGCTCTATCTTCTCTTCTCTGTCACATACTCATTGAGGAGAGGGAGAGAAGAGAGATCTGCCTCACTGAGCTCAACTCTTCCCACGGAACTACAACTGGATTCCCGCTGTGTCTCAGCCAAACCAATGGTCTCTTTGTGCCCGTCCATCAGAGTTCCTCTGTCCCAGACACTGCCTTCTCTGTGCCTCTCTGTATTGCAGCAGAACCAACTCTTCACTGTTTCTTGCTATGGGACTCTATGGATTATGTCATCCACATGCAGCAGGCTCACTACTCACCTGTGCTCCATTTCAGGGGTAAAATTGTGTACAGTGTACAATTGCTGTTAAAGACAATTACATTAAGCAACTATCTGTCTCAGGAAATAAGTTGGTGGTTATTCTTTGTCCTTTAGTGCCCTGCTTAAGTGATCTTGAGAGGCAGCTGATTTCCAAGATCACGTGAGAATCCATCTAATCAGACTTCAAGTCATGTGCTTACTTAATGCAAATCCAGTTGCCTCGCAAAGTGAGACTGTGACAGACAGTGATAGAAAGATAGTTCATCCAATCACCTGCCAAGCATTTTTGTAAAATGCACATGCTTTTTTCAAACAATTCTGTGAAACAAATGATCTGTAGATGCACCAGTACAATCATGAGAATTGATGTTGTAGTATAGATACAGTAGTGGAATTATTTTGTGCTTACTGATATAATCTTGTACTCTTATACTTTAAAGTTATACTGTACTGTATAGTCTGTACCCCTAAAAATAAATGAATTATCAATGTGTTTCTCATTACTTGTATAGACTGAGGTGGTACATAGTCTACTGGATCCAACATTGTGACAATGACATTATAATAAGATGCACAATTATAAATCCAATCTTTTTTTTTTTTTGGTGTATGCGCTCCGTGTCACTCCCACTAAGATACAGCACTGATTGGCTGCTCATCCTCTACTGAAGGAAAGTCCAATAATGTGCAGACAGTGCAGAAATATAAAGCAGCTGGAAGACTCCTGACATATGAACATATCCATGAACTGTGCGCAGTTTACAGAGGTTGATCATAACAAAAGACCTGTGGCAGTGAGTGAGTCGCTGAAAAAAAAACATGTTTTGCTCCGCTCCAGTGGCAGTCCTATAGTCTGGGGGACCCTGGGCAAAGAAGCCCACTTTTGTACTTAAGTCTTCGCCTATGCTTTCTTACTATTTTAGTAAATCCATACTTCTATTTTTACCAGAGTATTTTTTAAATATCTGTACCTCTGTTAAAGCACAGAATGTGAATACTTTTGCCACCTCTGCCTTCCACCAATCTTGACACTGGGTGCTAGTATTAAAGCTAATGATAAACCTGGTTTGCCCTATCCTGGTTAACCATCCGCTTCCACATCGTTTCACTTTGTGGGTAGCGTCTGGCCACTCTTTATTGGGAAACATTTTCATCGTAGTGGGTGATATATTTTCAGCTTCAACCAAATAATTAAGCAGACCACCAGTAGGTGCTAGCCTGGCTAGGTTTGCCCCACAATTGAGGCAAAACGTCTTTATCACTCCTGGTGGTTGACTGTGAACTAAAATGCCTTCAGTGTTGTAATAAAAGTAAAATAATATTTTAGGCCAAAATGTGATTCTTATTTCATTTTATTTGAATGTCCAGCCCTCCTGTGTCTACTCTCCGCTCCGCAGTCTCCTCTCTCTCTGGTTGTTACTTTATTAATTCATATAAAATTTCGAGACACTGAATGGGGGACAGAGTTTCTCTGTCAATAAGCGGCGACACAGGTAGACACAGAGCTGGTGTTTTGGTCTAAGTGGTGGCTGTGTTAAATGGCGACTTTCACATAGATGTTCTCAAAAGCCATGTATGTGTTTAATATTTAATTTAGACTAAAGTTAAATTGTATTTAAAAGATAAAGTTAAACTGAAACACTGGATCGACTGATGGTGTGGTGGAGTGACGTAGAGAGTGGACCAGATCAATAACACATTATTTAACGATTGTTTCACATCAGTTATATTCAACAGTACAAAGACTTCCCCACACATCTCCACCCAACACTGCAGCTCCATCTCAAACCTTTGAGTCTGAATCAGTGTGTTGTTTAAAACACAGCAGCAACATGCTTGTCTGTGTAATGAATGGTGTTCTTTATTTAAATCTATACAATACATGAACTCTGATTCTGCTCCACTAGTCAAGTCTGTTATTGATAAGCATTGACAGTTTAGTCATTTGAAGAAACAATGCAAACTTGAAACAATGTAGAAAAAGATAGTTTGGTTTAAATAGTCCAATAAGTGCTTAATAGACAGCATTCTTTTGAAGTTACAACCTGTTAATTTTACTCTCTTTAATTTAGAGTGCACCAGAATGATGCATTTGAGTTAAAAATGTACAATTTTTTTTCCACGCCCCCAGACTCTCCTCAAGGCTCGGATTGAGGTCCACTTACCAAAGTTGAAATATTCCAAAATTCAGTGGAAAACACTACATTAAAAAAAAAAATCTTGCATTGCATTGAATGTCAAACTGTCATTAGGAGTTAAGTCCCCCTAAAATTCTGATCCTGCAATTGCCCCTAATTGATAATGTTTAATATGATTTATCAGTCATGTAATTAAAAACTATTGTATAATGCAAGATAATGCAACATTGTCAAAAGGACCTTGATTGGTGGTTGTTGTATTATTACCTGTGATGAACTTTTTATTCCATATAGCTGCAGTTTGTACCAGCACAATAACTGACCTTCTTCAGCATTATCTTCCTCATACCCGTGATTGATTGCAGCAGTGTTGAATGTTATGGATAGTTTTCACTAGGTTTGGTAAGTCTGCTCTACTTAACACAAGTGAAGTTAGCAAGAAAAGCGAGTTTTAATCCAGCTATTCACAGCCCCCATATCCCCATAATTTTCTGCTATGTAACACTAGTCAACCCATAAATGGTGTATATGTATGATTATGTACATGCACCTATATATTCACTTTGATATACCAGAGTTGAACAGAAAAATGGGAAAGATGTGTTATCACACAACAGCCAGTTTTAAAAAAAAAGATTTGCACAGATTGTATGATAGTTCATGCAGGAAACTCTACTAAACTGCTACTACTAAACTGTCTTGTTCTTAAAATGGTCCATACAGTCGGTCATTTAAGGTTTAAGGAATTGGATTACATCTTACTGATTAGTTCAAATAACTGTAAATGAATAAATGTTAAAAGGAAAAATAAGCCAGTAATACCATTCTTTGAGCTGGCTTTGGAAACTGAGACTTTATAACCTATTGTACAATCAAGGTTTTTTCACACTAAGAGTTATGTTAGAAGCTTTGGGCTTAACAGAGGCTGACCAGTTAACATGAAATGAAGTTCATCGCTGGTCTGGACAGCAGCAGACTAGAAATCCCTTTTTCAACATTCAGACTCTTGATGCTTGTGCTCAAGTCTTGTGCTATGATGCTCATATAAGTATAATGAAGTTCCATTTACTACAGTGAAGTAATCGTCCTTGTGCACCAAGAACTTAATGTCCTAACCCGATTTATCTGAACAATTTTCCTGTCAGACTCAACCTTAAATAAACAGTGTTTCAGTTTGTCTTTTATTATAATCTCCACATTCACAAAAATCTTTGGTCATAAAGGTTTTCTAAAACTAGTGTTGGCTGCCACGTCACAATTGGCAGAACAATTGTCATGGCAACTATCTGTTTTTAGCTCTACTGCTGTGTCCAAGGTCAAGAATAAACTTCTTACCTCAACAACACGGATGTACATTTGACATTCTACAATTCCATAATAAATGAGCAAACTCCACCCTTTAATGAAAAGCGTGATATGTTTTAAAGCTCTTGAGCAAACATTAAATCGACCTCGAGATCCTTTTCTCAACTGCTACTTTCATGGAAATGCCAATTATGGGATTATTTGAATGATTTTTGCTTGTACGAGCCCAAATGATATTCAAGATTTATTTAAGTTCCACAATTAAAACAAAGGATTCTGTGTAGTTCCATCAGAGATGAAACCAAAAGACAGAACAAACATTTCTAAGGAGTATACCCTAAGTTTAATACATATTTTAAGCCCTACGCCTACGTAGTGCTTGCTTAATGTGCACCAGTTTTCAAGGTTGCTTCAATTACTGAGTTACGCTTAAACTCAAATGCTTGCAGGTTGATGTATAAAATTAATCTCAATATGATATGAAGATGCCTTAAGATTCCTTTCACACTTAATAGTCATCTTTAAACAATCATTTGTGTGGTTGTTTTTCCACATTTCTTTCAATTACCTCATTATAATCCTTGACATGATATCTACTCCATGTCCTTCATTGAAAAAATCCTGTCTGTAAATATGCAAATATTTGAAATGTAAAAACTACTGGACACGTGGTGAATGTACCATCACCAGCTCTTAGGTACATGCTCAAAGTAAATTAAAATTAAATGTGAAAACAGATACATCAACATACATCAGTCTACCCAGGGAAGCTCAATTAAAGTAACTATCATCAAAACATTTTTGGGGGGGAGGAGAACTTTAAGAAACTTCTTTAAAAGCTTCTGTTGCTCATAAAAAGGCCAGAGTAGTTGTCTCAGTATCGAACTGCTCTTTGAGTTGTCAACCATCAATCTGTTCCAACCTTGATTCATTACTTGTTGCCTTTTCCCTAACGTATGTGTTACCACTAAAATTTTTTTCTTTTCTTTGCTTTTTTTATGGGTCACCATAGCAGCTCTGGATGATATCATCCAATCCATACAGCTTTTAATATGCTGTTCAATGCTGATTCAAAGCAGTTCTGTGAAAGAATAATATTTATTCTCTTTAATCCCCCTCTCCACCTCTACACATTCCCCAGCCTACAGAGTTGCAAGAGTGTGCCAACAATAGCACCCCTCCCTTCTTCCCACTCTCCCTACCGCCAACGCTGCTCTCTCCCTGGTCATGTCAATAGATTGGGCGGCAGGTGTTTAGAAAATGTAAAATGACATGTCAGAGGGTTAGGAATCATGTTTAGAAACATCATAAACATCATCATCATAAATCTAATTTTAAGTATTGACATATCTGGCTGGGGACACTTTTGCAGACGGGCATACTATAGACCGTCTATAGTTAGAGATAGCAAACACTTGCTCAGAGATACAATATCACAGCTGTGTATATACAGTATGTATAACATAGTCAGCCAGATAAAACTGTGATGAAAGGCTTCTATTGCGTTAGGTTGTTTTGCTTTACTAAATTAATTTCCTCCAGGTGCACCAGTGGAAATACTGAAGAATTTTTTTCATGTTTTTTTTCCCTGTTCAGTTTTGTCCTACAGCACTGCTGATGTGGTGATGGCAGTAATGGATTAAGTTCTCTTTGCAGAGTGTTTCAACATATTGTAAAAGAGCAGCCCACTCAACCAACACTGGAAATGCTGCAAAACCCCAAAACACATCTGGTTACACATTATTTGAACAGCCCACTTGAGTGTGATTTATTATTTCAGTAATGTCCTACATTCTACACGCTAATGTGAGGTGACTGAAACACCAGGTATCTTGGTTAGGAAAAGATCTGTGTCATGATAAAGTATTAAAGAAATCAAACATTGTTGGTTGGTTTGATACAGGAATATCAAAGTTGAACATGTTACATGGACCCCTACCCCTCTGACTTCTAAAACCCTACTTTACTGTTTATTACGTCTTGCATTATCACTAAACATTGGCATTAAAAGTGAAAATTGTCCTGTAGAAATGTCCAGCATAAACATATTTTCCAGAAAATATGTGCAGTACTTAGTTTTAATATTTCATCACACTGCCTTGTGGAATCATTTTCTGTGCTCTAAAAGATGTTCTCTGGATGAAAAGGGTTTCACAAAGTAACTTTCCCTTCATTCTTGTGGTCAGAATTGCCTGGCACTATGAAATGGAGCATTTTACCATGCATTATGACGGAGGAATCCAGCATGTGTCCAGAATGAGGTAAACAGCTTTAAAACACAGACACACATCCTCTCCCTCTTCCCCCTCAAACTGAGGAATCTTCGGTCCTGGCAGGCAAACCTCGCTCAGGATCATTTTTCTTCTATGATACAAAGACCTAAGTTTGTTAGGGACTTTCAGAAGGAGTGAGGTCATTTTCTGTGTGGTCAGGGAATGAGAGAGGAACTCGGGAGAGTGAGTTCACCATGACCTGTGCTTGCCCTGGAGCCTGGGACTTTTGTTTGGGGTTTGGGCTGGAAGACAGGGAAAGAGGTTGGTCCTTGCGGCACCACACTCTCCTCTGCTCTTGGCTCATTAATTGTACACTAGTTGTGGTCCAGGTTACTTAACTTCAGGGACGGCATTTGATTCTTTTATTTGTTCACTTTGCTTCATCGCCACTTCTCACTGTAGGAACATTCCCTACAGTATAAAACACTCAAAAAGCTCCTCAGTAGAAACAGACTTTCTATCTGACATTTCAAAATATAGCTTGCCAATATAATGCACTATGTGGGGGTAAAATAATGTGCTAGATGAAGATTTAAGGGACTGTCAAGTAGGAGTGTCATTATATGACAGGGCATAGGTGTAATGTCTAGACCTTAACTAAACAAAAGGTGTGTAATTAGCTATCTCTTACCATCCCCAGAATTTAGAAGAGGCATTGAACATGTATAGTTTTATCACAGGTGGGTGAAGCTTTGTGAGATAAGTAGCTGTCAGAACTGTCATGAGGACAGCTGGATTAGTGTGATGAAATTCAAAGAGGAATGCACGGGCTTTAATTTGTCCAGTCATTGTGTTGTCTTATGTTATTACAGTTATTATAAGTGTATATGATGATTGTGTTAATCTGTTTTTGCACTGGGCTCTTTTGTGATGGACACACACACACACACACACACACACACACACACACACACACACACACACACACACACACACACACACACACACACACCTTTTACTCATATCTAATCCTATCACTGTGACTTCAACACAGCAGTTACTCACCTTTGTTTTCTTCCCCTCCCT
>JANJYP010248894.1:0-12275 GCA_024605115.1 Rastrelliger brachysoma | reverse complement strand
TTTGCAAAATAAAATTCATTAGGGGGTCATTAGATTACTGTAGTTATGAATGATATGAAGATATACATAAAATTAGTTTACTGTGTCCAACATTTCTATTAAATCCAGTAAAATTAATACAAAAAGATCAGTCTTTGGCCATGCTGTAGCTTATAAAAACTATGAACTTTTTACAAGCAGTCACATGCTAACTATGCTTTGTTTTTAAAGGATGAGAGACCAAAAATGCTAGGAACTAGTTATATCGAGACCAAATATGACATACATGTAAATCCACTGGTGGTGGATGAGCAGGAACATCCCTCTAAGAAAGCCAACTACTTTTTGACAAAGATGCAGATTGGCAAAAAGAGAGTGCTACATGAAGTCACTGAATTAACTGATATGTTAATCAATAGACATGTTTAATTAAAATTGAGGTGATTAGAATTAGTCTCATCTAAGGGAATATCACTTCTATTGCAGATAAATTAATTTCATCAAATCTCTCACAGTTGCTGTGTTTAAAACATCTCTCTTGTGATATATATGCTCGTCACAAATTATTAAAGTGCTCTGGGAAATAAAGTGCTTTCACACAGGCAGCAGTATCTTCATGGGGCTTGTTAGTTAGTGAAAGTTGGTGGTTATTTGCCAGACCGCAGCTCCAAAAGAAGCAGAGAGATCAGTGTTTGTCGATAGACAACCAGGGGAAACTAAGCGACCAAGCAAACAAGGAAAAAAAAACAGGCCAGTGAGCTAAGAGCTAAGAAAGGATTTGGCACAATATTAAAATGAAGTTAAATAAAGATCAGATATCTCAAGTACAAAAACATGCACACTTAAACAAACTACTACTGGAGAATAGCCCTGTATTGTTGTTGGAATCATAATACTGGAGTGATGGAAATGAATGAGCCAAGTTGTGTTTCATCCAGAGGATGTGTTTAAGTGTGTGTGTGTGTGTGTGTGTGTGTGTGTGTGTGTGTGTGTGTGTGTGTGTGTGTGTGTGTGTGTGTGTGTGTGTGTGTGTGTGTGTGTGTGTGTGTGTGTGTGTGTTGGAGTGTGCGCATTAATGAAGTAGAAAGGCTAACTATCTTTGTCCAGATTCATATCTGTCCTGTCAAACTGACACTTCAGATGAGTATCTTTTTCTCTGCCATAATGTTTTGGAGAACATAAAAAAATCATAATTAAATACAGCAGTTGGCACCTCTCTTTTATTCCTACTCAGCTTTTTTAAATCTTCCTGTTGTGTCCTCTTAACTGTGGGATTGTGAGTATATTTTAGTTGTGAGTTAAACTAGTTAAATTCAACATCAAATCATGTCCAAATTTGGACATCAAATCAAGACCAAGTGATTTTTCCAGACAATTAAACATGACTTGTAACTTTGTATGATTTAAAAGACCTTCATATGACGTGGCATGCTTTTAATAGTGTAACTGTAAAACGTCTTAAGTTTTACTGTAAATGATGCAAGTACTGCTCTTGTGGTAATGTTTAAAAAGTGAAATCATCTTGACAAGAAAAATCTGAGTTGTGATCTGGAGGTTAGCACACAGCATTGTAAAGTCTTTGTACCTGCAGCCTCCAGGCATGCTCCTGCTTCATTCTTGTGTTGGACCTCAGAAACTCCTAAATACCTACTTGGCATGTTGTTACAGTATAAATTCATGTTCTGCCTTTTTGGGTAGTTTTAGTATCCACATATAAATTTAGTATCCTACAGAGGGCCTGTGAAACATGTCCAAACCGTGCAGTAACTGCATTCTTATCTCTTTGTTACAAGGTGTGCCTGAGCTATAAGTACAGGTTGGCTCTGTCCATCTTTCTATCCCTACATCAATCATAGTCTCTCTCTCAGTTTTTTAAGGCCAAGAATAAAGTTCAGCTTAAAATATTTTCTTATATCTTGCTTTTATTTATGTTCTCAGATGGGAATTTGGTTGGATTAGTTTACTTTGTCCTATCCGGAAACACTGAAGCAGAGCTGTTACTGAATCCTGCTACTTTTGTGCATCTGTTATCACACTGACTTCCATGTTTACCAGTCCCCACCACATTAATTCATGACTTTTTTGAAATCTATGTATGCATGTGTGTTGTTACTAAGGCCATTGGATAAATAATGCAACTTGGAGATAAACAAAAAGTTTGTGTTTCTGAAGTCTGCTGAAAGCCATTTGTGTGTGTTTGTATTTATTAAAGTTTTTTTCATGATTTAGAAACAACATAAAGTTTTCCACCAGATCCCCACAAACTGCCAGGAAGTATAAAACNCTGAAAGCCATTTGTGTGTGTTTGTATTTATTAAAGTTTTTTCATGATTTAGAAACAACATAAAGTTTTCCACCAGATCCCCACAAACTGCCAGGAAGTATAAAATGAATGTGTTAAATTATATAAAATGCACCAAAACACATGTAGTGAAACAATACTCTCAACTCTGCCTATAACACATCTTAGAAACAGTCCACTGCAATGAAATCCTCTTAAACTGGATGTTTTTGCACAATAAAATCAACTTGTTAATATTTTTCTAACTTCTGTCATTCTGGTCCAAGTCAGTCTTTTATTTTTCTTGAGCAATATGAAACACCAGACGATATAATTAAATTAATATCTTACCTAAATCTTGTCTCTTTTGTCCAGACTCATGCACACACCTCTTTGGTCTACCTGGTGTCCCTTCTTAGCAGCATGGAGCACAGTTTTCACCACACACTGCTGCTGGAGATCCGAGCTCTGACTGACCGTTACCCGTCCTTACTGGGAGGCTGTGGTAAAGATATTTACAGGATGAGCAACTCGTTCACTGCTATAGCCAGACTGCTGGGGAGACGACTGGAAGAGAGTGCTGCTTCACACTGCAGGTTAGGAGAGACATGTCTTTTTTAATGCATATACATCCAAAGTATTCATATGCACATATATAACATATATATTCAAATTGAAAATAGAATATAGCAACATCATACATATAAGGTCCAGCCATATAGGAGTGCACACAACCACTTAATCACCACCCAATAATCCATAATCAAATGCTGCACTACAAAGTTATAATCACTACAATAGCAACTATCAGACATGGAAAAAGAAACAGTCAGGTGTCACCAAGCATACATAGCTATAGCTAAGTGCACGCAAACACACACACACACACACACACACACACACACACACACACACACACAGACACACACACACAGACACACACGCCTACCACACACACAAATATATATGTGCATTGTCACCCCAGGTGTCGACTAATTGGTAACACTGGCTCTTGTCAACTCCCTTTGGAGATGACCTTGGTTTAAAAATGTGCTTGTTTTAACACATATCAAAAAGAAACATTGATATCAATAAATTGTATATTTACGGTAACTCCAAAGGTGGCACACAACTAAAAGTTAAAACATTTATTTTATTGTCAGTATGATAATGTGTCAGTATGATACAGTATAATATTCCTGTAGGTGTTCATAATCACTGACCACGGTATGTTTATGTGAGGATGGATTTAAGGATGCAGACTTAAAAAACACAACACAAATGAGTGAGACATGCTGCATAAAGTGAAAATGTGAGTTGAAAATTAAAAATGCTACTTTTATGTCAGGTGTCAGTCTGATACAAGTCATGGAAATCCAGATTACATTTTCATAACGAAATTGTACCTTATGCTTTGTAGAGAAATTGCAGTTAGTACAATGAGTATTTCTAGATTACCAGTAATTCATGACAATTGTTATTTTTCAATACAGATTTATCAATTATTAGCAAATTAATGCTAAAGTAAGTGTTGATCTTGGAAAAAAGAATAGTGAAGAATTTCATCCTCATAAACTGATGGTAAAATAATCATAAATAAAATTTCAAAATTGATTCGTTTTTTTGGGTATTTGTCTAAGTGGCTGCTTTATCTGCATGACACAGAAAGTACTTTGATATTTGTTTGAAACTTGCAAGAGAATATACACACTGGATATCATGCACGAATGCTTTCATTATTTCTTTTACATTTGTTCTTGCTCAAAGCGACAACGAGGAAAATGAGAAAATCCAATGTGGGAGTCAGGTCTGTTCCACCTGAGGATGTTGATGAATTGTATTTGATCTTAAACTGGATGTGTGTGCCAAGCAATTTGCAAATAGCATAAGGAAACAGCCCAATAAGAGCAGAACAATAAAGTAAAGGAAAATACAACCTAAAAGAAATAAAACTTTCTTATGAAAAGATAGGAACTTTTCATAATGAAATTTCTTTAAGAAAGGAAATCCAGTGGGGTCAAGGGTTCATAGAAGTGCAAAGCATGGCAAGAGATCACTAGTGCAATTAATACTGTATGTGCAGAAGAAAGAACTGCCAGGCGTACTATTACAGCCACGGGAGAGTGCCAGGAAACTGTCAAAACAACAGACATGGATGAGTGCATCAGAGCCATTATTGACGAGGTCTCTTTGTCGGGTGTGCAGTCTGATATTCCTCTGGACAGTGACCAACCACAGGAAACATCCCATCAGCACCAGACAGTATACCCCAAGATCAATTAGCAAGATCTGAAGACAATGGTAAGCATCAATCCAAACTTCTTCAAACTCTAACTTTAATTAAAGTGATTGTTTCATGAATTTGAATCTAATCTATAGTTTACCGTAATCCCTTTTTTATTCAAGGCATATGCTCATTTTAAATAATTAATATGTAAATAAATGAAACCAAAAACATATTTATTATGTCTTTCTTTATTTTTTAGATGCATCAGACAGATATGCACCTGGACCATAAACTGGACCATAAAAAATCCACCTCAGCAAAGCTGGTCCCAAAAAAATCAGGAAAAGTTATGAAAGACTCTTCAGCATCTGTCATCTACTTTTTTCACAAATAAATTATACTCTCAAATAAATACATTGAACTTAAAAAAACAAGTAAGAAAACACTTATCAAAAAATGCCTTTGCACTTTTTATGCCTAGAGTATAGATAATTTCACAATGTAACCAAAGTGACCTGCTTTGGTCCTACAAAACCATCAACCTTCATGTCTGCAGGTGGTGGCAAGTGGGGTGTGGACACACCACGTTGTATATATATTGCAATATTATGCAGATATCTTTTTTAGGTGTATATAAATGCTTACCACCTCAGATTCTGGTTATAGGCCACCTTCTGCAGGAACTTATTAACACTTACCAACGAGCCACCTGTCTCCAGAAGTACCTCGAACCAACTGTATACCCATCGAGCCAAACATCAAGTACCCGATGTGTTGCACATTCAGGGGGTTACACATATTTGTATGTTGATTGAATAGAATTGTTGTCTTTTATTTGGGAAGTATTTGGAGATTGTGCCTTGATGCACATATTAGTACGGTTCATTGTTGCCATAGTACTGGACAATTGAGCAATTTCATGAGAATTCCTTTTTATCTGGGTCTGCTAAGCAGCAGTATATGGAACTGAATGTACTGTGGTGTTAATTGCATGATACCTTGACACTTTGCGTATGATGAACAGTGGAGTGATATTTGCCAGACCTCTAATCAGTCTGAAAAAAGGTCCCAGTAGCCAAGAAATTGCTTGCAGTGAGTACTTGCAGAGGAGGTCGAGTGGGATGAGATCGTTTTGTCTCTTATCGAAGCTGACGCTTCAGAATGGCACACAAGTTTTGAAGAATTTGCCTTGGTAATCAAGGATATATATTCTGTAACAAATCATAATTTATGACTCCTGTTGTCATTATTGATGATTGGATGGTTGTGTGTGTGTGTGTGTGTGTGCGTGCGTGCGTGCGTGCGTGCGTGTGTGTACAAACATATTGGTTTAATTAAATTGTCATTTTGGCTAGACATAATCATCTGTAATAAGTGTAAATGTAAAATTATTAAATGTTCCACAGTTTCAACATGAAAGCATGCATGCACATATGTGAACACATGTGAGGTCAATGTGTGTGTGTGTGTGTGTGTGTGTGTGTGTGTGTGTGTGTGTGTGTGTGTGTGTGTGTGTGTGTGTGTGTGTGTGTGTGTGTGTGTGTGTGTGTGTGTGTGTGTTTCGGTGTTAATGTACGTAAGTTGACTGGGATTCATCTGGCTGCAGTGTGGGAATAACACACACACACAGCTCTCTCTGAAATAAGAACACTGTGTGCAGGATTGGAGGCTTCCAAATCCTTTGCTTGGGGTCTTCTAGGCATAAGATAAACGAGGGAACGAAGCACTGAGAGAAGCAGGGTGGTTTATTGAAAGAGCATGGGGTGAAGACAAAACTAAATTCAATAAAAAGGTCTCTTTCAGCAAACAAATGAAATATTTGATGAAGGCCACTCATGAAAGAGCTAACAGGGAGAGAGGCGGATTAAATAATTTGTTGAAACAGTGAGAGGCACAGACAACAAGAACAACAAGTATAGCAGGAGGAGAAGGTTGGATTTTGGCCAACAAAAGACAGAGAGACAGGATACATGGGGTCACAGACACAGAATTAGAGCCAATCATCATGACAAAGCAAGGATTACTGAAAAGCATGCCGCCAGGGGAGGGGGATTGTGTGGCAACTGAAACACATCCAAATGAATTTATCCAGCTTCATTTCATGTGACCAGCACCTAAATTCCAACCATGCATTTGTGTGTGTTTTATAGGGTGGAAGGGGTGTGCCCACCATCTCCTTGTGCATCTCTTCAAGGAAGAGGAGGAGGAGGAGCAGAGGGATCCGAGCAGCAGCTGCAGGTGAAGGTCCAGGCTTTTGAGGAGAAAATGGGTGGGGATGGGGGAGAGGTGGAGGTGGAGGAAAACTCTCCTGCCCCCCAGCGACGATACAGCTTGAGCCAAGCTGTCAGGGAGGAACGACGTGAGATGAGATTCAACAGGTTCGTCAGTATGCAACATCACATGGGTCTGCTGAGCATCTGCTCCAATCTGACAGGATTGTGAGACCCCTGAAGGACATTTATGTCTAATCAACAAGTGACACCTGAAGCCAAAAATAATTACAGGATAATTACATCTGTATCAGATGAACTATGTACTAATCATCCTGCTGGTATCTTCAGGATCATTGCAGCATGTTTTAAAACTGGTGAGGGCCTACTACGTGTTTGAATCCTGCACTGTTCACCCAATATGTGAGCACCCACAAACCAAATTCTTTTCCCAGGATTCAAAAGATTTTTTCCATAAATTAAGTTTGATTTTAAACACAGAACTGAAGATAATTAATCATAAAATGCAGTGATTTTCTTAATTCAGACATATCAAATGTATCCAGTACATCCATTTCAACATCCTATTTCTGTGGTTTGTGAAAGAACAGGGGCATTGTTAATAGAGGCTGAAATATAACATTGTAAAAAAAAAAAAAAACTTTGTCCCCTGATTTGGGGTTCTTGTGCAGTTTTCATTCACAGATTTTGCTCACACTTATTATTCTATGTGAGAAATATGAAACCACTTACAGATAAAAAGTTGTTCCTCTTATATTACTGTAATAATCACATTTCAATGTCTAACTGTGGCTACAACTGTTATGTGGTAGTTTTGATGATGTTTGGAGAAGGGCTCTTTGTTCATTTTATAATACAGTCTTCTATACTTGAGCACAGGCACACACACACGTGCACGCACAACCTGAAACGTCAAATAGCAGGTATCCATGGGTATATTTTCCTGGGAAATAATAGGATGGTTTCAGGATATCTTGGGAAAGCATATATGCTTATACTGTATGCTTATTGGATTTGATCTCAAACTATGACTTTATAGTCATAGTTTGAAATTCAATAAACATTAGCAAAAACTTAGTACAGATGTTTGTGTTACAAGACTGCACTTATGTTTGTCCCATAAACAATTGAATGACATATTGAATAAATGCTTGAATTACACTAAAAGGAGCAGAATCCTTTTAGTGTAATTCACAACGTTAGCATTTCTTAGTAAGTAACACAAATTGTATTCTAGGAATTCTACACTAATTACAACAGATCTGTATCTTTGACAAAAGCATGCTTACACCTACAGTTCTCCTGCCATGCATTGACATTCAGACATTTTGCTACTTCGTGTTTCCAAAATCACTGTCAACAATGTCCCTGTAGGTTTCTACTTCAGCGGTTTTCTTAGAACCCCAGAGCCAAACCAGACCCTGTAAAATATGCTGAAATGTGTGAAAATACACCAATGTTAATGTAGGGGAAGCAGATTAAATTATTCTGATCTGCAATTTTGAATCCCAACCATTTTATTTTGTGGTCTGTTTAGGTCAAAGAGCCTGGCTCTCCACGCTGTGCGCTCACGATCCATCAACTCAGACACTGGGGAGGAGGGGGAGGGAGTAGAGCTGAGTCCAGACAACGTCTTCTCCAGCACTTTGAATCACCAGCATTCAGAGAACCATGAAGTACCACCTCCTGAGAAGAAACTGATCGGCGACGTACCAATGCAAGCCACAACTGTGCTGGACAGAAGGGTTAAAGAGGCCAATAAAGGTCAAAGCAGAGAAAAAGATGGAGAGAAGGAAGCACAGGGGGATGCTGACAGACTTTTTGTCCATTTAAGAGACAATATGGAGACAATCAGAGAGTTCTGTACAGACATGGTGCAGCAGATCCCCATACCAGAGCAGTGTGTGATAGAAGGTAATATGAACATGACAAAAGGCTTGATCCATTAGTGTTTGGACAGGTTTATCAGTTTTCAGCATGTCATCATGTTTGTGTTTATACAGTTAAGGAAGACACATTACACATAAAGAGTTAGGATTTATGTAACCTGCTGAACCAATGAGACAGCAGTCAGATGTGGTGGCTGGGGTTGATTAATAATGTGGTATGAATACACTTCCTCTTCTCTGTCATTGGTTTTCACTCTTTATCTTACATGCACACACTCATGCAGATGCAGCCTTGCAAAGCAGTCAGTGGTGGATGTTTTATGTGTCTTTACCCCCAATCAGACATTGATTTATTCATCTGGGAGTAGTATTTGGGAGCTGTGTTAGAAAATAGAGCAGGCTGTCTACTAACCACAGGGTAGCAGCTCAATCCCAGTCTCTTATTCTCTGTATGTTGAAGTGTCCTTGAGCAAGACACTGGACCCCCGGTTGCTCCTAAAGGTCAGCCCCTAGCTCTGCCATGTTTTGCGTAAATGCAATAGAGCTGATTTATTCACAAAAAAGCAATAGTGGTTTGGAGGCAGAGAATGGTTTTAAGGTGGGTAGGGTCATTGTATTCAGAGTCAGGTCTAAGTGGAAACAGATGAATGTATGGGTATGTAGTATGTATGAAGAACATGAATGTATGGGTGCAATCGTGTGTGTGTGTGTGTGTGTGTGTGTGTGTGTGTGTGTGTGTGTGTGTGTGTGTGTGTGTGTGTGTATGCATGTTTTCATAGTTGTTTCAGTGCATGTTGACTAGAAACCAGGGGTCAAGCAGTTCATGTGAAAATACAATGAAATATTCTTCTCTTTCCAACCTCTGTGTTTCCATCTTCAGCCTAATCTAATCCAGTTTGTAAAATTTAGTAATCCATTTATTCTTCTTCTCATATTCAGGGATTTGATATTTTATTTTCATTTATTCATATTGATTTTTTCGCCCATTTTTCAATTTGTTTCGCTTCACTTAAGTTAAGCCTTCATTGCCATCTTTTAGCAACCCTTTCAATGTTAAATCTGATTTCTTACCATGGTCTAAACCATCCTGAAACGATAATTTTTTGTTTTTTTTATGATTTAAATCATCTGTGCTAAAATAAAACATGCTGAAAGGTGACTGTTTAGACAGAAAATATGTTGAGCTGCAACAAGAACCCGTGAGCTCTGACGCACCTGAACGGTATGCAAAGACACGCACCCGCACAAGTTCAACTCACTAAAATACACACACATCCTTACATAAATATACAACTGGACAGTTCATCCCTTTGTTTGAAGCATCTGTGACCCCACCAATGTGGGGATGAATCATTACATATCTTTTTAACATATTAAGAGCAGACATCACACGCACACTCTCACACACACACACACACACAATATCAGAGATGATGATGTTTTAATTAACAGATGGGGATGTTATTGCTCCGCCTTTGGCTTTAATGTCATTTTAACCAGGAGGCAGCCAAGATTCAAACTGCAGACACAAACCCACACACACATACATATCATCAGACTTAACAGGACCTTAACGGAAAAACAGCACAACAAATAATGAACTCTTCCTTTGAGTCTATGTAATTAATTAAATCTGAAAATGGATGTAAATTCAAGTAACTGTTAAAAATACACACACAGGAATGGATACGCCATTCCTCATCCCACAATTAATACTTTGGATCTGCTCTCAGTGTTAAGCCTCTTAATGAGAATCAACTCCCAAGACACTTAACACATGATGTCACAGGTGGTCTCAGCTGGATGATGTCATCATGCTCCTAGCTGACCTGCACATGAGCTGACGACTCTCAATCTCAGGAGACAAGGATTATACAGAAGAGTGCACATGCACATGTATACTTAATCTAAACACTGACACACAAAAACTACATGCAGCTTCATCAAATATCACATAGAAACAAACTTGCATGTGCTAACGAGTGAAGTAATATATTAACACATACATTGAAGACTGCACACATTTCAAACATTTTTCTCTCTTGGTCTCTCCTGCACACACAAACCTTGGTTTTGTACATCTGAGTTGAATTTACCCACATATTTGTCGGTGTTCAACAAGGAATATGATGATATGTTCAATGTTTCATTAACATGCTGCACTGCCTCTGTAAGCTAAACCAATGATCTATGTGGTGACCAGTTGAAGCATTCAGACATGTAAGATTGTCTTTGCAGAAAAAGTTTGGCTATAAATCACTTTTAACATCTTCAGCTACCTGAGCCATCATAGTTTTACAATTTTCCGACACAGCTGTTGAGTTTTTACTATTCCTGGTGAGTGCCTAATTAAAAGAAATGGAAAACTTCTCTTTACTAGTTAAATCCGATCCAACTGTTCTGAATAAACCTTTTTTACAAGCTTACACAGCTACAAGGATTTGTGTTACTGGTTTTTTTGTGTATGGCACAAAATAAAAATGAAACATTAGTGGCACTCCAAAAGGAAACATTTATTATTTAAGTTTGATCAGTTTGATGAATTTTGATTTCCTCATGAAGCATATGAACTGTTGCGATGCTTCTCTGTGGCTTTCTACTTAAGTTGTGCAACTTTTGTGCATTTGCTAAATATTAATGATTTTGCCCATCTTTGCTCTCTGTGAAACAGATTCTAATCGAGGCTGTGTGGCTAAGCTGTCATTCTCCTGTCCTCTGAAGGGCCATTACTGCCTGTATGCGAAGTCCTGCTTCAACCTGACCAGTCGACAGCCTCATGTGTGGATACACATCATGCTGCTGCATCTACAGGTGCACCAAATAATCTGTAAATCATAAAACATGTTGCTGTACAAGCATCTATGAGCATCCAGAAATGGAAATACTCTAAACATTCAACTGCACTCTTCCAAAACTTAAGTTTGAATATCGTACTGACATATTTAGAAGCTACTTTATTGGTGTTTACTGTAAGTAATGATACATTGCACTTGTAATAAGTTTATAATTCTGAAACTCTGCCTGCATCTGTTCAAATGTAAAAATTGGAAACAAGAATAGCTTTGTTGTCCAACTTTTTTTTAGGTTGTTCCTTCCTTGGCCATAACTTAATCATGTCTCTGTTTTGTGTTATTTTTTTGTTTCTCTGCTCTGTTATTTTCTCTCCTACTAAACCAGAGTAAGTCCAGAGTCCCTCTATGTTCCAGAGACGAGTGTGTCCAGAGACTGGCTTCCCTTTGGGAGAAAACTCAGCTAAAAGGAGCTCATAGCTTCCCCATGGCTATGACACAACACACCACCCCACACAGGAAGGTACTGCTCTGTGTGTGTGTGTGTGTGTGTGTGTGTGTGTGTGTGTGTGTGTGTGTGCGTGTGTGTGCATGCTGCTTCATGCTAGCTGTCTCCAGGAGAGAGGATGAAGTCATTGATAGAGAGAAAATCCAAGATAGGAAAAAGTTCAACACCCACTTTGAATTGTTTGAATATGGAATGTACTAAGTGGACACATTTATATACATGGCCTCCACTCACCCTGCCTCCTTCATTGCTCTGTGTGTAAGCAAGATTGAGTTTCAGAGAGAAACTTTCACTAAAGGAGACAAAAATCACTGTGTGGGATTTCAGTGTCTGTTTTTGCATGTAGGTGGCATTCCTCGTACTGCTGCTTC